>NW_027019698.1:2423220-2680182 GCF_013076305.1 Rhopilema esculentum | reverse complement strand
TTTTATAATATTTATACAGGTTAAAGGTTCATACATATGTTTTTCAACCTGACCTGTTTAAAAGAATAAAATAAGAGCTAATAACTATGTTAAAATACTAGTAACAAAAGAAATTTACCAATTAAACCTAATTTACAATATCTAATAATACTAAGGCTATAAAAAGTGAACGTAAAGATGAAATAAAAGTTGTCCCCGACTATAGTTGTTCCTTGAAGGTTTTCAGGGAGGGGGCCAATTTGGTAGCCCTTTCTAGATTATTCCACAGTTTTGGACCGCGATAAGAAAAAGCCTTTTGGCCATTTATTGTTTTTAGCAGCGGTATCATAAGATCAGTTTCTGATGAACGCAGAAACCGTTCTCTATCATCCGAACATTTTTCGAATAATTTTCTCAAATAGTCTGGTGCAAGCATATTTAGAGATTTGTAAGTTAGCGTGGCTGTCTCCTTTCTTACAAGATTTCTGATGGTTAACCAGCCAAGATTCTGAATTATCGGAGCAGCAGATGCATCGTATGGGCTGCTAGTTACAATTCTGGCAGCTCTATTTTGGATTTTTTGCAACACGTCAAGCTTTGATTCATTACAGCAGCCCCAAACGGAACAACAGTAGCTCAAATGGGGCTCAACAATTCCTCTATACATTTTGTTGAGGATGTCAGATGGAAGATATTTCTTAGAATACTTAATAAGTCCAAGGGCTCGATTAGCCTTGGTCTTGATAGTATCGATATGCTTGTCCCAGTTGAGCTTACTGTCTATCTGAACACCTAAGTATCTTGTGTTGGTGATCATTTCAATGTTCTGATCACCTATTGAAAAAGAAAAAGTCCGGACCTGATAAAGAAAAGTCCGAATCACAATCACAAGTCCGAATCACAAGGACCTGATAAAGAAAAATTCTTTATCAGGTCCTTGTGATTTTTCTGTAGCAGCACCATCACCATTATCATCTTCTTCTAAAATCTCTGCTAAATCATCAGGAAATACATGTTCCCAACCAAAGATAGCCTGCGTGCAGACTTTACAAATAGAGGCAATTGTAAGACTTATAATTTCCTCTTTTGTAAAGTCTGCACGCAGGCTAAACCAAGGGCTGAGAACGGGAGGATAGGGCTTCTGTTGTCTTCCGTAAATACCGGTGTGCAATTCGAGGTTTCAAGATGAAAATGTCTCAAAAACAGAGTTCGACTTATACAAGAGATGCTTCTCCTTTACTGATACTAATGTATATTTTTGGGTCTCCAACTAGGAGAGGGGGAAGGTCGACTTATAGACCGGATTGACCTATATACGATGGATATTGTATCATTTCTGTCACTTTTAGAACGCTGTATCGCAAAATTATCAATTTTTTTCTGTTAAATAGAAAAAATGAACTGAAAATTATGAGTTATGTGATTGGTAAAAGTTGATGAGTCATATTTAGATGATTTTTGAAATAACTAAATATATCATTGGACCCAGAAAAACTAACTTTTGAAATACGTGGTGATCTGAAAATTACATCTTTCAAAAGACTGTTTGTTTAAAGAATACGCGTACCTTGAATAAGCCTCATTTAGGCTAGCTATAAAAGTGGGAATATAGAATACTTTTTGTGCAAATAACTCATGTGAAACGAAACATTGGATGTGGAGATACCTCAACCCAGTCTAGAGCTCAAAGACCAGTTCATAACGTATAAGGACGTTGCAAAATGTCTCCAATAATGAGAAATTTTCTTCTACCTGAGATTGGAGAACTTTTAATCGAAATTGCATCGATTATCACTAGATGTCAGTGGTATAAATAATGAAGGTTGAGTAGGAGGAAACGACCTCCCATTCCGAAAGTATTTTCCTTAAAAGAATACAATATTTTTGTATAGAAAGTAGAAGAGAAAAATATGCTGAAACAAGAAAACTCACTAAAATTGCCCAGCCATTCAAAGTCTGCCGCTACTGAAATTATTCAACTTTGTAAAGATTTAAGAATTTAACATTCTATGCCAATTTGACGTTTATTTAAAATACTTAAAACCTTTCAGTCATTCTTTTTTAGATCTAATCAGTGGACTTGGCTCTCGGTTACACAGACCCTCTACTTTCAAGCTAGGGGTCTGGAGCACAGGGTACAATAGGCAAGCGGCACTGATTGGGCAACCTCAACAGTCATGTGCTCGCGTTTCTGATTGGCCTATATTTTCTACCTTACTGTTGATCTATGTTCTGACGTTTTATACTATAAAGTGTGAGATGAGAAGCTTAAGGATGACGCAAAATGCTTCCTTTTTCAAGGCCTCCCCCCTCCCCATTTTCCAACCTTTGTCGGAGCCCATGAAAATGATATGGTTACCATGAAAAAGACAATCCCTCAGAAAATTTAGGATAGGATTAGGATAGTTTAGGATTCTCAGAAAGGTGCATTATTTTGAAATAAATTCCGTCTCTTGTCGCTCAGTAACCATATTTGATAACGAGCGACTGCACGATTTGGCATGCGGCCTTGCGGCACGACGCCATAGTTCATTTCAGAGGCCATGGATCAGAAATCAAAGTAGGTTTTGAATATGGTTTTGAATCAATATTAATGCTTTTGTTTACAGCACCAAACAAACCGGGGGTTGAATTCAAAGATGTCAAAGATTGAATTCTGAAAATTAAAAAGGACTCAAATCATAAAATAATTAAAAGAACAAAATAAAAAAGCATTTGTAAGCCACTTTGCTTGCTTTCAGCTTATTTATAAATAAAAGCCACTTTACATAAAACATGAATGCAAGAGTGTAGGTCGTAAGAGGCTTCTGAAGGAGAAGGGGGCCTGGCGAGCTCCAGTCTTCAGAGAGCGTGCTCAGAGAGCGTGTTCAGAGAGCTTTTACTAGCACCCCTCCCCCTAATACACCAAATCGTATGCACTTCTTTGTCTGGATTGAACACAAAGCAGGGCAACAAAATAACACCGTTTGCTTCTATTTCATTTCATTGCGTTTCTAAGGAACAAAGCCGGTAGAGTTTAAACCCCCTGTCTCATCTCTTCAATATACCTGCATATTTAATTAACACTTAACATTCCAGTTACTTCATCGCTGTACAAGTTAGCAGTTTTACAGGACCTGGTTCTGTAGTACTGCAATCATGGCGAAAGGTTTTACCTTTGCAGTTCTGTTGGTGCTTGCTGGGTTCATCAATTCATTGTGCGCAGTAAGTAGGGCAAGTTCTTTTGTATTCAACTTCAAGAAGTAGAACCTTTTTTGCGTTTTTGACCTTTAGGATATTGTTGTCAAAGTTCAAGACAGCGAGGTGATCGTCCGATATTGCAACACTCATCACCACCATAGTCCTTTTAGATCCTAGAGAAATTCTACAGCCTTTCATTACGACATCTCAATTTCCTCTTTATTGCAATGTAATTGTAGCCATTGTACCCTCAAAATTTCACGTAGGAAATTTTGAGTCTGCGCGCAGGCTATGTAATTGCACTTAAGCGGTGTGATGCTATAAAAAGTCTTTTTAAAAGGACAAATTCTCAAAAAATAATAGCAGATATAGAAGAAAAATATCGATATATTCTGCATTAATGAGTTGCTACACAACCTCTGAAATGCAATTACATTGCAATAAAGGGGAAATTAAGTTTTGGTGAAAATGGAAGGGAATGAGCTTGCTTGGCATTCGAGAAAAGCTGCTGTGCCAGAGTTGCAGAAATTTGTTGACCTTTATCCAAACCTCTAATTTCTGACCCTACCAACAGAGCAGTGGTATGTATTAAAATAAGGGAAACGCCTTAAAATTGAAAGGACATTTGCGATTTAACACTTTTGTATCAGTCTTGTTTTGGTAATTATAGCTCGATCAAGTGCACACCATATAGCCCATTGTTCATAAAAACGCAATAAAAATTTAATATGAAAAACACTTTGTTGGCCACACATCACTGGATTAAGCTATTCCCCCAGAGTGCGATTAAATAAAGCGAAATGGCAGAACTATGGAGAAGATGCAGCGGCAGAGAAATGTAAACAAAGATTTGCATTGATGTCAACAAAGTCTCAACCGATTCAGGAAGCTTTTTTCTCGTGACAAAAGCCAAAAAGTCAGCTGTCTTATTGTAGGCCAATCGGTAGCCTGATAACCAGGCTAATTTATTCCACTTTTTCCTTTAGAATAATGGGCGGATTATCAGGCTAATCAACGGCAAAACAGTTAAGTTTTAAGACCTCTGTCTGTTTGTTTTCTGATTGTGCATGATTCTTCTCAGATTGCTTAAATATATGTTGACAGAGTTAGAAAACCCCTCAGCCTTCCTCTGGATGAATTGTTGCCCTGTTTGCCTTCCTCAAAATTTTCCTTCTATCTTTCGAAAAGATTGAAACGGAATTTAAGTAAATCATCTATGTTTTGGTCTTTACACTTTGTCATGAAAAAGAAAAGTTCAAGCACAACATTAAAGTCCTCTCAGTTTATGTACTCTTGTCAAGTTGGGCACTGCCCATCCTTGTTGGATGACCTTCCCTGCATCCTTGTTGGACGACTTTCATTCGGCTTACAGCCGTGGAACAGTAATGTTTTCTGGACTCTATAGGTTGACATAAAAGTGTGAGGACGCTTTGCCACTAAAAGCAGATTTTTTAACCAGGGACCTAGGACATTATGAAAATTTTCTAAATCTTTGAACATTTCAGAGAAAGGCTTCAGAACTGTGAGAAATGATAATAATGGAAGCATTTTACATCTACTAAAATACACAGTCAACAAAATTATGAGAAAGTTTGCACAGAAACACTGTCTTTCTAAGTAATTTTGGTCTCAAAGACCTTTTACCACCTATCGCTGTCACCAATTATCTGTTGGCGAAAAAGACCCAGTGCCTCTTTATCAACTTTTAGAAGAATCACGTGGAGCATGTTTTGACAAAAGTGGGGGCTACCTTCTTTGCTTGGTCACTGCCTGTTAGTTGTTGATTTCTGTAGTTTTATTCTTTTGTACCAATCCTTCTTTTTATTAAATCATATAAAAGAGCCGAGAAAGGATGCTTTCAATGGATGTACCCCTATATCTACATCCCGAGCTTTCAATAGATGTATCCCTAAATCTAAATCCCGAGCTTTCAATGGATGTACCCCTAAATCTACATCCCGAGCTTTCAATGGATGTACCCCTAAATCTACATCCCGCGTACAGTGTTCAGTCCTACGAACATAAACAGCTGACAGCAAGGTTGGTGCTTCATGTCTCCCCTCTAGTCATAAAGTAGCTTTTCACTTCACAGATTTGGCATTACTGCCTACTTGGAATACTTTGTGATCGGCGTAAATTAAGCGTATACCCCACCAGAAATTATTTCTAGCGACGTCCCTGGCTGAGATCATGTCAAAAATACACGTGGAAGTATTAAAAGCCTGGTTTCCATACTGAAATGAGATGAGGTGGATCATTTTGGTAGTAAGAAGTGGAAAGAGTTTCTATAGTGATAATATATACGGCAATGCAATGTAACAACCACGATGGAATAAAGAAGAAAGTATAAGAATTCATTGCCTTCAACAACAGTTAACTGTTTCGGTAAAAAAAACCGACTCCCTCAAAACAATGTTGATTGTAGAGTTAGATGCCATAAATATATAGCCAGAATCAAATGTTTCACATCTCTAAAAAGGAAATAAAAACAGCAGAGGGAGATGCAATAGAAATTGTGCCAAAGTTGGTGCAGTTGCAGTGCACCCTTTGGAGTGTACCAAGGCATTTGGTAAGGATTTTGCAACATCTAAAGGTATCAGCTCTGTTCAATTTCTTAAGATTCTGCCTTCTAAATTCCACCTTTCAAACTTTTCCAGTAAGACTAACAATTTCTGGCTCTGTTACTTTCTAGACTGACTGCTTTTATGACAACATCGCAAAGCTGGCATCATCTGACGCTCCACTGTATTCAAGACATGATGAAAAGCAAGGTCTGATTTCCAAAAATGTATCAAAAGCTAGCTACCTCGAAATCATGAGAAAAATCAAATCGTCAGGAAACACTTTTGCCTGCGGGTACACAAGGTGGGTTTTGCCATGCAGATCTAGGTAGCACATGAAATATTTATATTTGGTTAACACTTTCTGGAGAAACTTTTGTATTTCATAAAACATTGTATCCAAACGTGAGTGAACAGGCAGAGTCAACGATCATCAAATCAGTATCTTGTGCCACTTAAACCAGCTTGAGCCATTTCAAAAGTATGTCAAATTTTGAAAAATATTTTTTTTGATTAGCCATCTAAGCTATTATTTCTCTTGGATTTTCTTGCGTCAATAATAAGACATCGGGAAGATCTAAGCATCCTCGTGTTGTTTTTTGTCTTGACATGAATGTTTAACTAGATCTTTGTGATTCTTTAATGAATCATCCATCTCATATCTCCATGATAGCCCTAGCATATTTGCATGCATTATCATCATATTCTAGAGGCTGGATCGCAGAAATTCTCCAAGGCCTGTCCTCGCAGTACGACGAATTCAAAGTGAGGAGCCAAAGTGGTTCGCTTGCCGCAGGCTATCTGAACGTAACAGGAAACAAGGTCGTCGACTTATTCAATTCGAACCTCAACTCGCCCAGCCGAATACTGTACAAGTTCCAGATCGTTGGTCCATTGGACCACGTGTGGATGGTGGAGCAGTTGGCAACGGGTGGAGGGTACAGGGTCTACCAAAGTTACAACAATGCATACTCTCTCAAAGCCTGGCTCGCAAAGGGCAACTTGAAAGCACTGCATGGGACGGACATCATCATCTGGCATGACGTAATCAGAATGGCCGACGATTTTCTTAAGAAATATGGCGCATCAATGTCGAATCTTGACAACTTGCCAGTAGCATTGCTGGGCATGAAGCCATGGTTGGTTCACATTCGCGACTACAACTTGACACAAGTTGAAAGCGAATTTCGCAAAGCCTGGTCTGTTGTTGGTCAAGGTCGTATTATGAGCAAGGATTACTTCTACAAGAACTACTTGCAAGTATTGGCAAACTTGACTGAGGCCATAATCCCTTTTGTGAGCACCACGAAACTATGGACACGGGAGTTGCATGACAAATGGACGTCAATATTTGGAGCACCGAACCCAGTTCTATACCCAGGGTACCCATTCAATACCCTGACAGCTCAGTTCAGTCAAAATTATGCACTTGAAGTGAGAGCGTTGGCGATAAACTCAACAGCGGAGGCCCAGTGTCAGGCAAATGCTAATATTCTCGCTGCTAGTTTGGTAAGTATTATATATGAATTTTTTATTTCATTTCTGTCATATCATACGCTGAAATTTAAACTGAAAAACAGAACTACCATATTTCCTCTAATCAACATCGCCCTCTGATAAACGCCGCCCCCTTTTAAATGCCGCATCTTGAAAAACATCGTTCATTAGAAAACACACCAAACAAGAAGTAACGAATAGATTATACGCTTACTATTCGAAAGCTATGAAAGTTGTTATGTGACAGAAGCGAAGACTCTGACGAAGACAGGGATATTGACATTCCTTCACATTTCAATAGCTTGAACATCTTTTGTGAACTTTTTTTCCCAATCTTTATTACGTGTTTTTGGGAAAGAGAAACGTTGTTTATTTTTTTCATCGCACTTTTCTGGTCATTTTTCATTTGACAAACTTTTATTTTGTATTAAACTCCGCCTTCTGATAAATGCCGCATCCAAATTTTGAATTTTAGAATAAACGCTGCGGCGCTCTTTAGAGGAAATACGGTATTCAAAGCATGTTCTGTATGTTTTCCACTTATGTTCAAACCGCAATTCAAAAATGTTTTATGATCGTGTCCCTTGGGTGATAGCTTTACTCTGTGAATATTTAAGAGTGTTTTAGCCAGTGAATATTTGAACTGCCAGCTGCTGTAGAGTAGGAGGGTAATGGGCGTGGCCAGCGAGACCACGCCCATTTTGCCTCGTTTCAGTGCTTTGTACCAGGCTAATTTTTCTCAGGAAATAGGATCTACCCCCAGTGCTGAGGAGAGGGGGTCAGGGGGGTCACTGACCCGGGGGCCCATGACTTCAGGGGCCCATAGATAAAAATTTAACTAAAGAATTAATAATTAGCATTTCAGCCACTCTACTATCAAAACCTGTTAATAATAGCAAAAATAATAGGAAAAGCCTTTAAATGAAATAGGGTAGAAGCAGCAACATTATTATAGCCCCATTATGTTTGTCAAACAGAGCTAGTAGCTTTAAGTAATTTTCTAGCTAGTTAACACAACAATTTCCAAATCTTTGTATTTGTGGTCAATGATGGAGCCATAGTCAAGTTTTTCAGAAATTTCGGTTTCTATAGAAAATTTGAGCGATATTTCAGCTGATGCTTATTTTCAAATGCTTAAACTTGTTCAACAGCTGCAATGGTCGATGCTTCTTAGAAAAAGTTACTCATCACTGATGTTAGGAGACATGTCATCTTTTTATGCTGCGCAGAATTCTGCACTTTTTTGCAAGGTCATTTTCTTTCAACATTGTGTAAAATCAAAAAATACTGAACCCCTCCCATACCTCGCCAATTGACTGAACCCTTCCCATGAGGAGGCATCTCCCATACCCCCCCCCCCCTTGATGGAACAGGACAAGCGTTCTTTTCGCGTTCTGCTAAGTGATTTGATTTTGCATATTGATGTGAAGATAATTGCCTTTGATGCATTTGAGAATCACTCAAGTGGAAACCACCATAATGCTTAAGTGGAGTGGGAAACAGATTACTGGCTTGTAGGCGAAAAGGCGTCAATTTAAAGACGATGTTTCATTATGTGAATTGGATAACCTATACCTAGTTTACGATAAATTAGGAATACTGTTGCTAGTTCATTTTCAAGCCTTTTCAGGTCATAGTCGATTTCATTCGATACAATGTTCTCATTACAAATTTAAGGGTTTAGTCGAGCCATTGACTATGGTCAAAGTAAAATTTTGATTTGTTGAACAAGGAGAAAGATTTCGTTTTGCAACAGCAAAGTGAAAACAACAAGACGATCATACATTGTTATGGGTTAACTCTCAAACATGAGTTTACTCTCAGGATAGACAGGCCCGGCTAGGTGCAAAGTTGCTTCAGTTATGATTCATTTGTTTTTAAATTTAAAATCGCATAAAAAGTTAAAATCATTAATAATATAAAGGTTTTTCCCAAAGATTGTCAAGGTCGAAAATAGATTGGTGTAGTAGAAAGCTGATCGAGCTTTTTTTCTAAGCTTTATTGAAAACTCCTTTAAAATGAAGTCATAGCTGCTTACTCCAAGGATGTCCAAGAATGAGATAAATATCGAGTCAAGGGCCTAGTCTCTCTTTTATGCTCCTGTTAAAGTGCACATTTTTATAGTTTCTCATTTGGTTCTTTTTCCGCGATAATACTAGGCACAATGACCTATAGAATGGTAGACTTTATCTTTGTTCACTTTTGCCCAGAAAAATTATTTTGTTTTGCAGAAAAGCGAAGTGGCTGTGCCCTCCCTCCCGACCCCGGGTTTCGCTTGCCCTATGAAAAAACTTTTAGCATAAATATCTGCACAATAATGATATCGAAGAAATTAAAACAGCTCCATTCTTGTTCCTTGAAGTTTAGAAGAATATAACAAATCTCGTTTTTTTTGTTTCTACCGAGCACCTGAAGGTAGTTCTTAGGATTCAGTGTTTTGTACCTTCCTCTCAATGTGACTATACCACGCGGTACCAGCATCTGGAATTACATTGAAATCGAAACTCATTTTGAGAGAAACTATGGCAAGGACTCGAACCCAGATCTTTCGATCTGTAGTCCGTTACCCCAACCATTGAGCTTTATTATCAGAAGGTATAAAACTGAATGGAGGGGAGAGTTGAAGATGTCAGAAGATGTGCATTTAGTACCAAAAATTTCGGTGGGAATATTTTTCGGCAAAATAGGACAACTGTCAACGAGATTTTTCAAATCGAGGTTCTTTAATGATGAAGCCCTGTATGCCAGGGCGAAATATTAGTATTCGTTAAATTTAATTTATTTTCAAAACTTAGCTCATAACATTGGATTCTCGTCGCCGTTTTGCTTGTTTCTGAATTTTATCCTCGTATTTACGTTATACTCACTGCAAGATTCACATAATCCGGCGGAGAATCTCCAAATTTAAAAAAAAGTGTCAAAGTTATCAGAGAATCTAAGGGATTCCTCTTGTTGAATTCGGTTTCATAATGCATGGCTGAAGGGAATCAAGAAATCTTCTTCACAGATTCTTCAACTACAGGCTCATTTTCACTTTCTTATACTCTTTCATCATCAACCAATTAGATCGTCGCTTTTGCTATATTCTCTTTCGCCTACTATTAGTGACGTAAAATAAGGTTGATCTACTTTGAATTTTCATATCTAAAGAATTTAAAAGCTGCTCCATGTTCGTTACCTAACTAACAAGTGAAAAGTTTTCGCAACAAATGTTTGTACAAGGCCAACAAGAGAGGGAGGTGACAGGGGTTAAATAGCCTGTGTTTAATTGCTACAGGAAATTGAGGTTTAAGGGGCCTCATAAAGTAATGAATTCCATTTTTAGGAATTGAACTGATCAAACGTGACAAAAGTATGCCAAAACTTTTTAAACAATTGCAAAAAATTACTGTAAGAAACATTCTGAAAACCTATTTCAAGGTAATCTTAAGGGCGTGGTCACATAAATTTTCATTCTCGCTTCGCTCGTTGAGGACCTCGTCTTTTTGTTTTCTCCCTGGACCACCAAAAACTTCTCGGTGGCCAACCTGTGGGTGTTGTCTCTTTCTGTGTGTGTAAATCTGTGTGTGAATCTTAGGTGTGAGGATGGCTCAGTTGTTAGAGGCGCTGACTACAGTCCCAAGGGTCTGTGGTTCGAGTCTCTGACATGATCAAACTTTCACCTAGAGTGAGGAGAGTTGCCAGCTCTTTGTAATT
This sequence comes from Rhopilema esculentum, assembly GCF_013076305.1. The sequence goes on along the minus strand of NW_027019698.1, from coordinate 2,669,269 downwards.
CCAGGCATAGGAATCACGAGGTGTGGTCACATCGAGAGGAAGAACCAGGACACTGCTCGATAAGCATAAGCTTCTCAGTGTCCTAAAAATTATCTTCGGATGCTTGGTAGAAACAAATACAAATAAAAAATCTGTGTGTATGTTTGTGAATGCTTATCGATGCAGAATTTGTGTAGTCCCTTATGATTAGCACAAATTTGTTACATCTCATCAGAAAAATTCAAGTTTTCTACAAACAGTTTTCTAGTTTGGTTCAATGTACAAAAATAAACATGTCTGGTGTTGTTTCTTTTTAGACTGACTGCTTTTATGACAACATTGCAAAGCTGGCATCATCTGACGCTCCACTGCATTCAAGACATGATGAAAAGCAAGGTCTGATTTCCAAAAATGTATCAAAAGCTAGCTACCTCGAAATCATGACTAACATCAAATCATCAGGAAAAACTTTTGCCTGCGGGTACACAAGGTGGGTTTTGTCACGAATACACTCCAGTTGAACTCATACACAAACTCCTTTTAAAATTTTTTTCAAACTTTTTGGAGCAGTTCCCATATTGCATATTGACTAAAAGCCACACAATGGTTTTCGTCGCTTTTGGAGAAAATGGGCCTACTTTGCATTGGTTCGTGTATTCCAAAATGGGCCACTTTGACACTTTCGCTTTTAACTGCTTGAACATTTTTCAAGATCTTTTCTAATTAATAATTCATATGCAAACAGTAGGTGCTGAAAAGATTGCTATAATAAACTTGAAGATACATGCAAATTCGTGAGCAAAATCTATACTATACTTTAACTATACCTTATCAAACATCACCTGCTTTGAAGATTAGAATAGAACAGTTTTAATTTGCTCCTCATAGACGGTCGAGTTTTTACCCTGAGTCTGACGTTTTAATTTGACATTCGATAACCAGTTAACTGTTGTTTCCGTATAGATATGAAATATAAGTGCTTCGATTAACAAGAACTCTAAATAAAGACAAGGCTGAAAACATACAAAATGATCAAACACTCGCATGCATTTGACATAGGTCTTAAACGTTTGTTGAAGTTTGTGGTTCAAGGAATTAATTTCTTCTCCAGGAAAGTTCAAGCCAGTATTTTTGCATGCTATTGAAGTTGCTTATAATGTGGTATTCCAAAGTTTCCCAGAGAGACTGAGTCTTAAAAAGTTAGAATTTTAACTCCTTCTTCTGTATTAATCCTTACCCATGTTTGCAAAGATCGTTGTTAGATTTCCTAAGTTTCAAGCTCCAGATTTACGCTGGTGTTAAATCATATTGTTATCATAGCTAACCGAATCAACACAATGTTTTGTATTTATATTCTATTAATTTTCTGTTCTTCTTGCAACCTTGATGAATTCCAGGGGCTGGATCGCAGAAATTCTCGAAGGCCTGTCCTCGCAGTACGACGAATTCAAAGTGAGGAGCCAAAGTGGTTCGCTTGCCGCAGGCTATCTGAACGTAACAGGAAACAAGGTCATCGACTTCTTCAATTCGAACCTCAACTCGCCCAACCGAATACTGTACAAGTTCCAGATCGTTGGTCCATTGGACCACGTGTGGATGGTGGAGCAGTTGGCAGTGGGTGGAGGGTACAGGGTCTACCAAAGTTACAACAATGCATATTCTCTCAAAGCCTGGCTCGCAAAGAGCAACTTGAAAGCACTGCATGGGACGGACATCATCATCTGGCATGACGTAATCAGAATGGCCGACGATTTTCTTAAGAAATATGGCGCATCAATGTCGAATCTTGACAACTTGCCAGTAGCATTGCTGGGCATGAAGCCATGGTTGGTTCACATTCGCGACTACAATTTGACACAAGTTGAAAGCGAATTTCGCAAAGCCTGGTCTGTTGTTGGTCAAGGTCGTATTATGAGCAAGGATTACTTCTACAAGAACTACTTGCAAGTATTGGCAAACTTGACTGAGGCCATAATCCCTTTTGTGAGCACCACGAAACTATGGACACGGGAGTTGCATGACAAATGGACGTCAATATTTGGAGCACCGAACCCAGTTCTATACCCAGGGTACCCATTCAATACACTGACAGCTCAGTTCAGTCAAAATTATGCACTTGAAGTGAGAGCGTTGGCGATAAACTCAACAGCGGAGGCCCAGTGTCAGGCAAATGCTAATATTCTCGCTGCTAGTTTGGTATGTCTTAAAATCATATATTATATATTATCATATCATAGATATAGGTTGACGGCTTGTTTGTTGAAAAGCAAAATTGAGAGCAATAACAATAGGAATCATCTTCCGTCAAAAAGCTTTGTTCATTGATGGATGTTACTCGTCTCTATACGTACAGCCTCGATTTCTGCATTCATAAAACCCAACGCTATTATAAATAGAGTTAATTATCGTTGATCCCATGGTCACCCTTTTGCTACGGTAAACCTTCATGTGCTGACAGTTTTGCTCTATAATTAGAGACAAACATTGCGATATCAGTAGTTTGTTCAAATCAATCTAAAAATGCCTTTACCTTGCAAGAAGCAGAGGTATTTAATAAATTTATAGAGAAAATGAAGAGTAAAAATTTAATTTTAAGATTTAAGACTTTTTCTAAAAACTTAAACTTTGAATTTCAATATTTTATCTTCTTCGTGTTTATAAAAAGGTCCTTTCTTGATAACAGCACGTTGCTGCTGAACAAAGTTAACCTTTATAAATATCATATTGTTATAGCTAATTAAGTGATTCACAGACACCTAGATGTCAATTGGTCGGGGTAATATAGGAAGGAGCAGTCAGCAACAAGCTGACAAAGGTCCCATTCTGTCATCTGAAGTTATTTACATAGACAATGTCTGTCTCAAAATCCTGGCTTTTCCTAGCAGTGCTGTCTTTTGTATCACCTGTAACTTTACATCAATTCCGATCCTTTCCATGTGCTCTTCAAAACAATATGATATAAATCCTAATGCCCCAATCACAACAGGGATGACTGTCACCTTCTTCATATTCCACAGATTTCCGATTTGCTCCTTTAATGGTTGATATTTCTCAATTTTTTCTTGTTTTTTACCTTTTACCCTATTATCACCAGAAATGGCAATATCGATTATCTTCACATCCTTTTTTTTGTCAACAACAACAATGTCTGGCCTTCTAGCTTCAACAACCCTATCACATTGAATCATAAAATCCCATAGTAGCTTAAACTTGTGATTCTCTAAAGCCCCTTCGGGTTTCTGTTCATACCATTTTCTGGCTCTTTCAAATCCGCACTTTTCCACTAACAACCAATGAATATACCCTGCCACATTGTCAAGTCGTCTTTTATATTCTGTTTGTGCCAGTTTAGCACATTCGCGCACCAGATGACTAACTGTTTCCCCCTTGTCACCGCACATTCTACATAAAGGCGTATCACTTGTTTTATCAATGAAGTTCTTGGTATAATTAGTGCGCAGCGCCTGCTTTTTATCATTTTTATATTATTATATTATTATTATTATTATTATTATTATTATTATTATTATTATTATTATACTAAGAACAGGTGAAGTGCGAACAGGTTGCGACGGTGTTAGACCACGAAAATAATAATTAATGTTACCTTGTTTGTCTTCTTGCCATTTGTGTCTCTCCTATTGATGTTGTCAATGACTCTCACTGCTTCTCAACTGCAATTGTAGACTGACTGTTTCTTCGACACTATCAAGAAGCTATCCAACTTCGATGCTTTGCTGAATTCACGTCTAGATGAAAAGTACAATCTCATCAATGCTGGAACCAACAAAGAAAATTGGCTTAGAATCATGCGAAGCATCAAATCGTCAGGCAAAGCCTTCGCGTGTGGCTTTACAAGGTACTACTGTATTTTTATTGCACATGTGTACAGTTTCAATTTACGTGTGTTTTTTGGTATTCATGCAGAAAGAAACATGAGACTAAAACTAATCAAAATTTGAAACTAGCTCTTCCACATTAAGACCCCTAGGTGTGCATGCAATTGAAATAACACTATTATACCAATGCCACTTGCTACAAGGATGATAAACGTGCACAACAGCGGTAGCCTGTGAAATTTACACAAGGCTCTTAATTGCCACCACTTCTATTCATCCTTGAAGGAGCGGGGGGAGGGGAGTGTGAATAGAGTTTTCAATGCACAAATATACATTCCCCTTATATTCATAATACAATAACATCTATTAGAGTGATGGTTCTAAGAAACTAAGAATAACAAGCTTGGTAAAATGAAGACTAGGACTCATAAGTCGACTGATAATCAGAGGAGAGAGCAGCTACATGATGATTGCCCCCTCTTAGACGATAGCTGCCTCATTTCAGTCAGACTAGACCGTTATTAAATATGGCAAACTAAAGCTGGTAGCGTCTGTTTGTCTAATGGCAAATTTTCTTATTTCTTTTAACATAAAATGCTCTTGCCAATAGGAGCTGGATAACAGAAATTCTACAGGGATTACCTCAGCAGTATTCTGAATTGGTAAGCAGAAATAACAGCGGGACAACGGCAGCTGGCTTTGTCAATGTGACTGGAGCCAAAGTTATCGATCTGTTTCAAAGAAATGTTGGATCAATAGAGAGGATTTTGTACAAGTTCCAGATTATGGGACCTCTAGACCACGTGTGGCTTGTTGAACAATTACCTTTTGGTGGTGGATACAGAGTTTATCAAAGCTACAACAATGCATATTCTCTGAAGGTAAAGTGCTAACACGATTTGTTAAGATAAACTTAAGCTTGTTTGCTTCACTTTTAAAACAAAAGTGTATATTGAAAGCTATTCAAATAATGTTCATATCAAGCCTTCACTGGCTCATAGTATATTTTTTATTATATGATAGGTTGAAATATCAAAAGTACTTGCTTCTTGACAGACCATCCCCACAAACAAGAAATAACGGGGGTGTAACCTCAAATGAAACCATCTCTCAACGAGAATGCATGGTTTTTGATAAAAACACTCAACAAACAGTCAACAAAAAGTTCTCCTGCGGACACGAATCGAGAGAGGCCATGCATCACAAAATTGTGTTCTTGATCAACAGTTTCAAAAACATCGGGGTGTGTGACGTCACCTTACTCCCCATCATCTTCACCCATATTCACAATTACAGAATATTGGGAATGAAACATTCAGTTTATCTTGTTCATGGTAAATCAGCCATGTTCTTATTTGCTGACCATACAAACAAATACTTGATGTTCACCTTTACATTGGCAATTATAATCGTTCCTGATGTCAAACAAATTGGGAATGATTTTATAACATTTGGTCACAAAATATTTGTTTAAGATACGACAAAATTGAAAAGTTTACAATTTGCCGTAAATTAAGGGCCTTGGGCTCAATTAAGCCCCTTGTCCGAAAAAGCGCCAATCCTATCAGCTTGAATATTAAATAAACGCCCAGGGCGCTTAACCGGTCATTTACGGTTTACACTAAATTCCTTGATTTGATACAGAAGGACAAATTTTTCTGTTTTTATGTACGAAGAATGAGTACATGAAGGGGGGATTTTGCTCGGCTCGATGGGCATCCATATATATATATATATATATATATATATATATGTAGAATTGTTGCCAATTGTGTAACAATGGATCGGCATTTTGATGAGTTCAACAATGGAAACATAGAAGCCGAATTCAAAGGCGGGAGACAATCGAAACAATGCAGGCATACAATGCCAAAATCAAAGGATTTTCCCAATTTTCCCAAACGAACAATCGAGAATCGTGAGTTTCCCGATTAAGTGGGCAATTGAGGTTCGCTAATCGACACTTAGGTCTATAATCGTGCTATTAAATTGGGTTCGGCTGCTAGCCTGAGATCCCCTTTGTGGTCATCCTCTTAGATTCGACCAATCACCTTTAGATTTGCACGTGACGTTGTGCAGTTAAAATTGGTTCTGCACGTGCATGTTGAACGGTAGCCAGAATAGATCAGAAAGTTCTCGTAATCGAGAGTGGTGCTTTCATCTTGTCAAGCGTCAACGTAATTAGACGTATAATTTGCAATTTGCTATGTAGGATACAAAAAAAGTGCAGGAATATGCGATTTCACGAGTTTCTGCAAGAATTAACTTTCATGCATGAGTCGTGGAAAATATATTGCAAGTGTTTCAAATCTGTTTAGTTTTTCGCAAGTTTTGCAAAGTCGGTGAAAGTTATTCGAAGATTTCCAGGCTTTGCGAAATTGTCACAAAATGCTTGCAGGGGTTTCCAATTTTCTCTGGGGTTGATCCAAAATTCATTCGAAATTTTTCAGACCCCATATTTTTTTTAAAGAAAGGGTCAATATGTTGGATAAGATAGTTTGGTGCAGGAATAACGTAAAAAAAAATAGAAATTTGGATCGTGTGAGGTCAGACCAACAGTTACGGGAATAATCAATTAATAATCTTGGGATCTGTGACTACATTTCTTCATCAAATAGTTGAATTGCCGAGTTGAAGAAATCTTTGCACTCGCAACTAGGAAGTTTACGAAATTAAAAGTTTTGCTGCTCACAATTACGTTCGAAAGATTCCCCTTCGTAATCAAGTAATTGCACTGCCGCGAGATCATTATGCTGGAACCGTTTTGTCAGCGCGAGTCGTTAGGGATCGTTAGGCACGCATCGATTTCTCCTTCTTGCAAAGGTTGATAGTGGAGTTCAAGGATCTGGGTTTGGTAAACTTACTGCGTCATAGCATTCCCCGCTGTTTATCAAGAAAGTGTAAATCTGCGAAACGCATTTTGATAAAGCAACCGAATAAGAATAATTATTCCTGTTATGTTATCAAGCAAAAAATGTCCTTCGTCAAATAAAAAAACAGATTCCCAGTTAGGTTCCACTCACAGAGCCCCAATAAATGAGTTCTGTAATCTTGGCGAGTCATAGCTTGTGCCACCGTTTTTTAGGTATTTTAAGTCTGTGAATCGCAATCTCATAGAGCATAAAGGCTCTTAGTTGTCTGGGAAACAGACTGGAAGCGCATCTAGAAAAGTTCAGACTTTTAATACATTTGGAATCTTCGTTGTCGTAATCATTGTCATCGTCGTCATCATAATCATCATCATCAATTATCATCATCATCATAATCATCAATCATCATCATTATCATCATAATCATCATCATAATCATTATAATCATCCTCATCAATCATGATCGTCATCATCATCATCAATCATCATCATCATCATCATCATCATCAATCATCATCATCATCATCATCATCATTATCGTCATCATCATCATCATCATCATTATCGTCATCATCATCATCATCATCATCATCAGTTTTGTCCACTTCGCCAATTCATAATATCGAAGTACCATTCCTCCACATTCTTCGTACATTGCAAAAGCCGTGCTATTTTTATAAAAGTGTTGGCCGTGTTTTTACCTTTGCATTAATCATTTGGCTAAAATCAAGGGTGCAAATTGCATATATCAATACATGTTGCACTATGAGTAACGCCACAATTCATTTGGAGACTTTGAGGCAAGAGAAAGGTTTAGCTCTTTTGCAGGTGTTATGGAAATTACACCCTAGCAAGCATCTTGCAAAACGTTCTCCAGTTCGTATTAGAGGTGCGAGGATGGCTCAGTTGTTAGAGGCGCTGATTACAGACCCAAGGGTCCGTGGTCCGAGTCCCTGGCATGACCAAACTTTCACCCAAAGTGGGGAGAGTCGCCAGCTCTCTGTAATTCCATAATTCCAGGCACAGGAATCACGAGGTGTGGTCACATCGAGAGGAAGGACCAGGACACTGCTCGATAAGCATAAGCTTCTCAGTGTCCTAAAAACTACCTTCGGATGCTAGGTAGAAACAAATAAAAAAAACAAATGTATAACATTGCTTGTCGGATGCACCTTAAGGATCTGGTTTACTCCTGTTTATCATTTACATAAAACTGCGTTCCACAAAACTGTTTTGTACAGGGAATCTTTTAGTATATAAGGCTAAAAAGCATTTGTATGCATATATATTTTCTTTAGCGTAATGCCCTGCTGACAGAGTTGCTTACTCAATGTGTGTGAAACTGTGAATTGATAAGTCAGTTGATTCTCGACCTACAACACTTTAGTTTTTCTCAAGTCATTTAAACATAATTGTTAAAATTTTAAATTACATATTTTTAAATATAATTTTAATTACAAATATACACTTACAAACATATTTTGTAATTATGGTAAATATCTGCTAACTTGAAGGGACTTCCATGCCTACAAAATTTCTGGTTGGAAGATCTGGTTGATATGATGTTATGAAAAAGATATGATGTCTTGATTATATATTGCATTTTTGGGCATTGTTTTTCATCAGGCTTGGCTTGCTACTGGAGACTTGAAGCCAATGTTTGGCAGTGATGTTATTGTATGGCATGATGTTGTGAAAATGGCAGCAAACTTTCTAAAGGCCCACGGCGGATCAATGAACGACTTAGATAACCTGCCAGCGTCTGTTTGTGCAATGAAACCATGGCTTGTCTTCATTCGTGATTATAACATGACCCAAATTGAAACAAATCTCAAACTTGCAGCGAGTAAATTTGGTCAAGGAAAGATTTGGCAGCAAGATTTTTTCTTCAAGAATTACGTGTATGTACTTGGTAATTTGACGGAGGCAATAATACCGTTAGTGAGTACAAAAAAAACGTGGACCCAGGCCTTGCACGACAAGTGGATTTCATTGTTTGGCTCACCGAATCCAGTTCTCTATCCCGGGTTCCCGTTCAATCAACTCACAGCAACTTTTAGCCAGAAATACGCCCTTGAAGTCAAGGTTTTGAAAATCAACCCCTCTAAAACTGTCGATGAAAGTAAAATGGCTGAAGGAAATTGTCCTGCAAATGGAGCCATTCTTGAGAAAAGTTTGGTACGTAAAGCATGTTTTAAATCTTTCTTTTCAACTCGCTCTGAAGTTATTTTAGGTTTTTACTTACTTTAACTACAACGTGTTGCTATTTTGCCAATTCAAGCACTGTCTTCCTTGAAACGACTTCAACTTAATCCATTATGTTTGAAGGAATGAAAGCGAATGAAACTTTGTGAGTAGCCATAGAATCTGTATTCAAAATACTCTGTCCTCTGGGATCTGAATCTCTTGAAATCCTCCCCACGTGCGACAGGGATTCAAACTATCATTCGGACTAAACATAACAATAACCCTACATCCACTTCGGTGCAGCTTTGATTACGAACGCCCTTCTAATGAATTCATCAATTTATTTGTTAGGGGACGAGTAGTTTATTGAGTTATCTCTGCACAAAATTTGTTCTTGATTTGAATTTGAGCAGCATATTAGCTCAATTGTTGTTAGGTAGTTTAGTAGTCAATTTTATTTAAAGAACTTGATTCTTTGTGGTGTTCTGTGGCTCTGTGCATTGTCCTTATATAGAAAAAAATACCACCAAATGTACTTATCTCCACTTGGTTTGGCCTATAAAGTTTGTTTAAAATTGTCTCTAATACATGCAATTGATCTTTAATGCATTGAATAAAATGCTTGTTGCATATCTTTTGTTTTCTAGTTTGGCCTATTTAGTTCATTTAAAATACAAAATGATCAGTTTTGCCTTGAATGCAATAGATAGAAAAGCAGGTTATCATTATTGCAAATCCTTTGCTTTCTAGCACTGTTTCTTTGACGGTGTCAAGGAGTTTCTGAAGTTTGAGAAGAAATTGGGCACAAGGCTTCAAAAAATGCTGGAGACAATAAGGGCAGGTACAAATCAAAGTGAATTTGTCAGAATCATGAGGGATTACAAAGCATCTTCAACTGCTGCTGTTGCCACTGGGCATCCAAAGTATGGCTATTTTGATTTTTACATTGTTCCTTGTTCAACGCTGTCCTACTTAAGGAATTAAGTACTGAAATAGTACGTCTAGAAATTTTAGCCTCATTTAAGTTATTTTGAGTTTATGAGACAGGGTTGTCATACGTGAGTTTCCCTGGAGGGGGAGTGTTGTTGTAGGTTACGGAATTCGCTGGTAATTTTGGCGTGACAAGTTTGGTCTTAGAATTAATTGATTTTTGGATGGAAGTTTGCTAAATTTGCTGAGGACATCAGCAGTTTGCCGACAGACCCTTGTTCACGTGTATGCGATGCTCTGTGCCTCCCTATCACGTCGGTACTTAGGCGAAAACTTATTAAAAACCCATGTCATTTAAAAAAGATACGTGTTTGTTATTCCTCTACAATTTCGGGTGACAGAAAAATTATTTTTGAACAAAAATAAAGAGGTTGTGGAGCAAACCTTCTTAAATCCCATACACTTTGATGTTGTTGATCAGACTCATCTAGAAACGCATCTTAAAAATAAATGAAAATATCATATCTTTAATCAAAGGTTAATGCAGTATCAGAATTGATATAAATAATTACATACAGTGTCTTTTCTGCTAATATGTGCTTCTTTTTTTCAAGTTATTGGATTAGCGAAATTCTCACTGGCTTGTCTAATCAGTTCAATGAGTTATCTGCAAAGGGTAATGGAGTTTTCAACGTGTCCAGCAATCAACTTTTGGAGATCTTTCAAAACAACAGTGCTTTACCAGGAAGAGTTTTGTACAGCTTTTCATTGGATTGGCAACAGCAAGTTTTTTGGGTAGTTGAGCAGCTTTCGTTCGGCAGAGGTTATCGTGTTTACCAGAGCAACCAAGATGCGTTTACACACAATGCATGGCTACAGCCTAATGACATTTCACCTCTGGGGTCAAGCGACCTCTTCACCTGGAGCCGTGTACGGTCACAAGCTAATGGTTTCCTTCAAAGGTACGGCGCTTCCTTGTCGAATCTCGCTAACGTTCCCGCATCATTAAAGCCATGGATGGTCTCTATTCGCGACCAAAATATGACCCAAGTCAATGAAACTTTCAGAAAGTCTTGGTCTTCCTTTGGCAAGGGAAAAATTTTGTCTAAAGCCTGGTTTTTTGAGCATTACCTTACACCACTGTCGAAACTGAACACCGCTTTGAGCTCACTTGCTGGAACGAGTAAAACCTGGACCCCCGAACTGCAAAAAGAGTGGTCTGTGTTGTTTGGCAGCCAAAATCCATGGATGTACCCTGGTGTACCTGTTGATACGTACAATGGCAGCACACTAAGACGCGACCCTTTGCAGCTTAGTGTATTAAAGATCAGTGCACAGGCAGAGGCAAATTGTCCCTCGAATGTTGCGCTCATCCGGCGTTCCACAGAGCTCCTGCGAACTACACGAAGACCCACCACAGTCCGAGTGGGTGTTACCACCAAGGGAAATCCTGGTGGCACTGCTGCAGGCCATAACCCGGTTTTTATGCTTGTTGCATTGTCTACTTTGCTGACGGCACTCTCCATTTTGTGAAGTAACTATTAAGAATAACTAGTATAAACACAGCACTTTTACATCGCACTACATGAACAAAAACGCTTTTCAAACTATTTCGACACCGGCAATTTTTATCGCTGATCTTTTTACTAATGCAAAGATTGCTTGACTGGATATCAAGTGCTGTTCGGATTTGACGTGAGGATTTGATGTAAGATGATATGATGTTCTATATTGCTTTAAAATGTCTTTTGTTTTTGAAGCATTTTCCAGATCTGCCAAATTTCCTATTCCTTTTTTATATAGCAGTCAAGTTTGCAAGGAACGAACAAACATATAACGGTCTCTTGAATGCCGGTTCCCACTTAAGCAAAATCTTCAGCGAATTTATCAGCGATTGGAATTTTATTCTTTCCCTGCATGGGCGAATTCGCTGGCGAAGTGTGAAAGTTGAGAGGAGTTCATATTCCCAGCCAAAAACAACTTCCCTCTGAATGGAAAAACGCTCGGCAAATTCACTGAAGAGTTTGCTCAAGTGGAAATCGGCCTTAATAGAGAGGCAAGTTGAGCAGAATGGGGCAGGCCACAAGTAGAGATAGTCCTGTATTTAACGTTTTGCTTCTGATAAGCAATGCTAAATATTGCCTCAATGTGGTATTAATGTTCAATAGACATATTTCAATATTGGATGGGCTTTGCATATAACTTCAAATGACATAAAAAGGTCGCATATGTTATCTTTTTAGGCAGCATGTTTTTGTTTTTCCCCGAATGTAAGTTTTAAAATTCTATATAGCGATATGCTGATCGAATCCAATTTATTGGATTTGCTATTAAAACCAACAGAGCTTCACCTATCTGAAATTGCGATGTTAATACGATATTCTTACATAGGACTGTTTGACGTCTATTTTTCTAGTTATGCATTTTCAAACGGATTGGGTATGTGATTCTTCAATCAATCAGTGTACTAAGCAGAGACCCACGTATTATTTTTCTATGCACAAATTGCCGGATCTTGAGCCTATAGCATGATACACTGTTCTGAAAAAAAATCCCCTCTAGCCTTTATTCTGTTAACTTAGCTCGACATAAGGGACTCTGGGCCAATCACAATCGAAAGCAAATCCTGGTATTTGTCACATGCTAGGACATATTGCTTATCAAATGGCCGAAAGCTATATTCTCTGGCATTCATTTTTTACAGCCAGTATAACGAAGCATTCAGTCATATGCTAACCCAGGACCACTGATCTGTGCCCAGGACTGGAACGCATGACCAGCTACAATTTCTGTTTTAGCCTCTGTTGTAACCATTGGTTGTAAAGTCCGTCAAGTGAGGCAGTAGCTAAACAGAGGCTCTACTTACAACTTTACGTTGAGTTGAATTAAAAACTCACTGTTCAAAAATAGCAGGGTTGCGTGCTGGCAAAAAACCAAACGGCCGCTAAGGCGTTTAGCTAAGTAATCTGTAATAAAAAAAATCTGAAAATGCCACATAAAATATGCATAAAATATGGGTGAAGTGGGATGCAAAAAGAACACCATCATCAAATTTCGCTAAAACTTTCAGTCTCATAAGTTAAGATTTCATTATATCTACACTTGGAATAAATACAAGACATTAAACGACTACCATTACACGTTTCGTAATGTCAAAATAAATACACATCTAATAAAACATCCTAATGAGGATTTTTATGGACCAGATATCACGTCTGACGATGATATCAAACAAAAAAATAAATTATGTAGGAGAGATTTTCTTGGGAGCATTGTAGCCTAATATATAGTCTTGGCAGACAGCGAGAACAGTGTCGAATTGAAATTTCGATTGGCATCGGGTTTGAAGCTGCAATCAGGTTTGGCATCAAGTTTGAAGCTGCAATCAGGTTTGAAGACCGAAAATAAAAGCAGCTTTAAATTACTTTAAGAATTCAAACTTTTGTTTACTAAAACAGATAACATTTTCAAGTTTTTCGCCTTTGCTAGAGAGAAGAGAGCTTGAGCTGAGTTTCAGCCCGACAGCTATAAAATCTTTGTTTCAGGTCTACTCATTTACACGGATAATCACGCTTCGGGCGAGTTCAGGCCGGTCTAACGGGTTGAACAGTTGTTCCAGGATATAGCAGTCATGTAAATGGGCGGTTGAGATTTTTTCGCTAGTTTACTTAGCTAATGAAGAAAAAGCATAAATATATCATTAAAGATAAAGGTAATCAAGCTCTAAAAAAGGAAAAAATATGACCATCGTGTTCATAGAGATCCTTGAAAAAAAAACGACGGTGCTTGTAAAGGAACATTGATAAGGTAAAAGAATTTACAAAACCCAGATTGAGATGCGGTTTAAGGAGAAGGGCTATTTTTGCTTTATCGACAGAGTTACAGCTAAGTGAAGTCAGCGGAAGAAACCAAAAATGGCAATTTGCTGTAAAACACCTCAACCTGAAAAGGGTTGGTGTTTGTTGGCTTGTTCTGACCAGCGGATAAATGTGAACAAACTTGCAAATGTAAATGTTTGGTTTTCACTTGAAAATATATAAACAGATCGTTCCTTTTAAATCTTGCTCGAATGAACATGCAGGAAGAAAATTGGAATAAATAAAATTGAATGATACAATAAAAAGTTTTGAGGATGACTTGCTACACTGAAAGGAACTGAGTTTATAAAGTGATCAGCGTAAAGGGGGCTCACGCAACAGATTAAAAGCTTTCAAAGGTTTATAATAATATAATATTTTCAAATAATACTATAATAATACCTTTTTTTGCTTTGTCTGGTTACCACTGATAACAGTAGAAATAAATAATGTTTTACTTTATCAAAGATAAAACAAGTAAAATTTTTTTGCCGTTTCGAGGAATCCGACTACATAATTATGTTCAACAACTTTTTTAAGTATAAGATCCGTTCTAAGGAATGTCGTTGTTTAATATATTTGCTCTCAATAAAATAATAAAATAATAAAATAACAATAATAGTAATAATGATAATAAAACTCAATAATTCTTTTACTTTTCTCTGTTAAGACAACTGATATTTGTTTGTACCGTTATCTTTCAAACAGACGAGAGCTTTACGAGAGCATGGCGAAGATTCTTTGCCATTTGTTGCTGCCTTCGAATACTGTCATTCATCTGGCCTCTTTTTTCACGAAGCATCTGTTGGTTAAAATGATAGACAAATTTAGAGTACATCATAAATTACAATGCAGAAATGCAAAAGGCTAGAAATGTGGGGTAAACCAAGGTTAGAGCAATTTTTAAGTCAGCGGAAGACTTTGAAACTAGAACTGGAAATTTGCTACGAACACTCTTCAAATTGGAACGGGTTGGTATTAGTTGCATTGTTCTTTGGAGGGGGTAGAGGGGAGGGGGAGGGGGGGTTGAGGTTGATTGGTGGATTGATAACTCGAATCCAAGAGATTTCCCAATCCTTAAAAAGGGGGGCCAGACATGCAAAAGTTGCTTTCAGATTACATTTCGGAAATCGTACTACCAATGGACTATCTCAAATAGGCATACAGTTCTTCTATCACAAAAGCGCATTCTGCCACTGGTGTTGAAAATAAAATGAAATGTAAAATTTCTCACCATAATGTCTTTTTGGTATTGCTGTCTCTGTTGGTTCAACTTTTCACGTTCATATTGTAATTTGTCGCATGTATTTCGTACCAAATTTTCCTTCACCTCTCGTTCTAGGATGAAAAAAATTCAACTTCAGGCTTTTGTCTTCTGTCATAAAACGTTAAGCAAGATGTGCGATAGATAAGCCATCTTTTACAGTATTGTTGCTAAAAGAAGCCAACATTAATGTTGCACGTAAAGCTAAACTCGCATTAGACGCGTCACGATGCGTCGCGTCACAATAGGTAGTTTGGTGTTGCGTCAAAAACGCATTGGAGTCTTCGCATCTAATGCGTCATCATGCGCTTGTTTTAAGCCCAATCTCCAGTGAGAAAAAATACTGCGAAATGCGAAAAAGTTCGCGCGAAATACGTCTTAGGCATGCGCATTAATCTTTTGCTGGGATTTCTCGCGAAGAATTTCTCTGCGAAAAAAAGTTAAAATGAGTTTAACTTTTTTCGCTTTTCGCTTGCGAAATCCTTCAACAGCCAATCATATTCCGTATCCCTTTGTCACGCTTCCAAACTTTACATTCCAATGTCGTGAGGTCAACAAAAGCATTCAAAGGCATTTGTCGCGTGAAGTATTTCGCAGCGAAATTTCGCAAGACTTTTTCTCACTGGAGATTGGGCTTTAGCCTTGCAAACTCGGTTTATTGCTGCTATTTTACTGGCAACCTCGAAGACCCTATCGCATCTAGTGTTAATTCATCTTAAGAGCTAAAAATTGATTGTCTTGCGGGTTTGGCTATTCTGTCTTCACGAGGATTTGGGCCGAAATGCTCCCTGGCCACGATTCAACATCTCACAGCAACAAATAAATAAATAATTAATTTCTCTAGCAAATGAACGATGATACTGGCAGTCTTACCGTTTTCGTATCTAATGAAAGATCTGGCAACACAGTCAATCCCTGACCACTGTGGTTTAACGGCCGAAACATCCAGCTGCGGAAAGAAAAACCAAAACCGATAATTATGAAATTGTAGCACATATTTGCCTAATAATAAAAACCTTTAATTTTAGGATAGGAAAAAACCAGGGTATACAAAAAACATGAAAATGAGAAAAATGTTTCGAATTTTCACAACCAGCTTCCCAACCTCACTTAATACTTTAGTTGACAAAAATGTCTTTAAGGAAAATCTGTAAATTTAGTCATAGTATTGTAAACTTGCAAAGAATATTACAAAAATGTCAAAGTAAATTATTAAACAATTATTTCGCAATTTAGATTTGTCTGTCGACGCAAATGTTATAAGGATGCTTTGGAATTCCAGTTCTTGGGTGATTTCGAGGTAGTTTTAGGGAACCCGAAGTAATCCTTGTAAAGCATCGCCCTTGTCTTTTACCTCGAGATGATAATGGCTTGTGACTTTCACAATTAGAAAAATGGCATCTGCACAACCTTTCTCATTTTCATGGCAAAATTCTTGTCACAGTATGAATTCAAATTCGAAATGAACAGCACGAGTCACAGACATTGAGCTACTTAATGCTACAATACTTCATGTAAAGAACTTGGGAAGAGCCTCAAGTGTGACAAAACAGCAAGAATAGTATTGACACAACTTACCTGAGGCAAACCAAATACAAAGCTATCGAGTTCTTGGCAATCCCTAACTGACGAAAGCTCATCGAATTTCCCGAAATTTCTAGTTCCATTGACCAACTCCTTACTGCTGTCTCCGTCTTTATACGGTTTAAAGCTCTGAGATTTGCCAAAGCTCGCTCTATCCTCGTCATGTCTCTTGCTGCGTGGCACTGTAGTAAAAGACGGTTCTCCAATCGAATTTGGCGTTGTACTTGTAACAGAGCTGTTTGTTGGGCTTGATGAGTTGGAACTCAAGAAATTCTTACTATCTAAACTGCCATTTGCATCCTTGACGCCATTTCTTTCCATATTGTTTTTCTGGACTTGTTCTAATAGCATTTCTTGTTCTTGAAGGAGCTGCTGTTTGTGCCTCGTCATTGGCCCGTTGTAGAAGTCGATCTCCGAGCATGGTCTACCATCACTGTCATCAGTCTGCTAAAATGGAAATTTATTAGAATTACTATTAATGTTAGATATTACAATACTTTATTACTATAAGATATTAATCAAGCAGGATCATTAAGGAGAGATCTAGCTATGGAATGGCTGACGCTACTGGAAGCTGCCCGTTTCTTAACAAGAGTCCAATTAAAAATAGAAACTTAGACTAAAATGAAGAGATTTCATGGACTTGTTATGAAAACAGGCCTGGTTAAAAAGAACAAAAATTAAAGTTTTTGTAGTTTGTGTTGAAAAGGAAACGACAGTTAATGCGAAGAACAGGGTTCTTGTGAGTGATAAAATAATGTTGAAATTAAACACTGCTTATAAGATGACGAGAACAAGGCGTGTCCCCATTTAGGAAAACAGTGACAATAAGGGGAAAGGTATTTTCTAGAAAAATGGTTACAAGTGATCTCACTTTTTATATTGCTAGAATCTAGGCACCGTTAATTTTTAAAACGAAATAATCTCTTAAGCATTTATTCATCTCTTCAAACAAAAATATCAATAGAAACATATAAAATCCTAAATATAGTAAAAGAAGCGATACCTCTCGCCGGGTTCTCTTTCTCGGTCTTCCACGCATCTTTGCAACCTTTCTTTCCCAACGTTTCCGCTCAAAATCCTCTTCCAGGACTGAAATAAAAGATTAAATTCGTTTATAAAAATCAAAGATGTAAAAATGCAGGGGAATTTTTTCAATGAGTTATTAACAGTATACAAGGAAAAAAGGTCTCAGTTCTGAACACCCGCTGAGAGAATCTACATTTAAGAATATAGCAAATACTAAAGATCCTTAGCAAAACAAAAATTAGCTTTAAAAATCAGGATAGGACATATGTGATTTATAGCACAAAAATTGATCGATCTTAAGATTGCATCTCAAAATAATATGCTGCGAGTAAATACAATTTGTGAGAAGTCTTATCCATCGTTACTTGTATAGAATAGCACAATTTCAGGGAAAAAGTAAACGGTGTATGTGCAACTTGAACAAAATAAAATGAAGGCGCAGACATAAACTAACCTCTCTTTTTCCCATGAGAAATTAGACCAATGCATGACATGAAATCAGCTTTCTAAAGGAAATAATTGGGTTAATGCAATAATTTCATGTTCGGAATGGAAAGACAAATGGCGTGTAAAAGATCATGTAGCGGCGTATGTGATAGTGAATACAGGCTGAAAAACAATGCCTTGCTGTACTGATGGCACAATTGGCGAATTCTTGACGGAGAAAAAATCAAAGAGAAGCATTACCGATGGAGACGATTTCATCAATATAAATATCTAGTCCTATGAATGTTTGAAAATCAAGTCCTCATTAAAGGTAATCGACCAAAATTGAAGTGTCTTTGTTTTAAGCGGAATTTTATCTTCAATTACAACCGTTAAAGGCAAATGAAAGATATGGAAGTCATATGTCAATCAATGATTTGCCAATCAATAACCGTGATACCACTCAGACGCTTATCAATTGGCCAATTCCTGAATGACAGATGACTTCCATATCTGTCAATTGTCTCATACAGTTGTAATTAAAGAGAAAATTCCACTCAAAATATATACGAACGAAAGCAGCATGACAAGAGTATACTAAACCTGACATCAGTTCGTTGAAGCTAACAGCAAACATGCTTAAATAATTTTATAAGAGGACATATTTTATAATGTTTCTTAGTTATGTGCATTAAATGAATTTTTTAAAATGTTTATGAACTTGAGTTAACATCAATTTACATCAGAATTCAAGATACCTTTTCCATGTCTTCCGTTGCTACATCCATAACATCGCTCGAATCTTCTGCAAACATGTGATCCTCGTCGTGCTCCATCTTGTCTTGGGGCAACGCTTCGACGACAAAGTCTTCAGCAAGTTCTGTCACAGGCTCCTCCTTGACTACAATTGTATTCATTTGTGGTCCTGAAAAGATCACCACTTAAAAAGATACTTTCACTTTTTAAACATAACTTATACTGTGTATATATATTTCATAGCGTAGAGTTTTCGATCTATGTTCTGATGTTTTAAGCTCTGAAGAGTGTCAGACGAAATGCTTTAGTCAACTCAAATGTTTGCTTTTTCATAGCCAATTTCAGTTTATTGAGCCTCGGTGAATTGCAATAATCAAAAACCGCTTACATACAATGAAGAACACAGTCTTCAATTAAAACTTGATTTGGTTACAAAGTAAAACAATAGAATGAGGCTTGTCATAAAGAAACAGGCAAGAATCCAATCTATCTAATGTTCATCGCGAATCGGATGAAACGCCTTGTGGAATGAAGATATGACAAATCTGATGACATGATTACGTAAACACAGCCCCTGGAAAATTACTTGGTATACAAGAGATCATGGACAAAAACCAGGCGATTTCAACTCTGCTAAGAGTCACGTTAAAAGACTTACACAACTTCGAAAGATCAGAAAAGATCGCGCTAATAAAAATCTTGACACGTACCTCGTTCATCATTCGCCTTTGCAATAAGATCCAGTTTCTCCATTATGCGAAGTTTCTGCAAAAGACATTTCGGTATAGAAATCAAACTTTTGAAACGACTGAGAATTAAAATATTTCGATTTCCACAAAGAATTACAAGGCACGTTACTGTCATCGTTGTGAAGTATGTTATTATAGGGCATGTTATTATGAGACATGTTATTACGAGGCGGCACGCTATTACGAGGCAACCTAATTATACAATGTTATGCAGAAAAAATTGCCTGATATTCAGCACGGTACACGCACAGGGAAATAAAAACAATTTTAAAAATTCGATAAGATAAAACAAAGACCTCAAACTCCAGTTACAAAATAATTCAATGCCAATAATTTAATAGCGGTACATCAATATATGATAATATGAATAAACATGTCTTACCCTTTTAGGCTCATCGTTTTCTATGCCTGTTCTTTTAGATGAAATATTTCCGGTTATGCTTTCAACTGTCATTTTATCTTTTATATCGTCTAAAGAAAATTAAAAAAGAATAAATCAAATACGCAACGATTTTCGATACAGACTCTTGTAATCAAATTCTACTCACCCCAAAGCTTAAAACTTTGCCACAAATGACTATGAGCGCAAACCTATTGCAGCTTTATGTGTCTATGTCTTACCAGAAATCTCATCCTAGCAATGAATCAACTCGAGAAATGGCCCAAACAGAGATCGGTAACAAATTCAAACATCAAAGCACAAAACGAAAATCAAAAGAACTTAATCATTTTAGCTCAAATGTTGTCACTAAATGAACAGCCAATTCGAAGCTTCTTTTTAGACGTTTCACCTTCAGATCTGGTTGTGAAACAAAACATTATTTGACCCTCTGCCCTCATAATAACAAACTTAGGCTACTAGACACAACTGGAAAAATTGTAACTATGTTGAACTATACAAAATCACTTATCAAATAGATAGGAGGCAGGCCACAATTCTTTCACGCTTGTATTTTTATACAATCGTTATAGCATCGTAATAGTATTTTTATATTGTATTATCAGTTCCATGATCTTCTTATTGTATACTTTAGTAACATATCAAAACATTTGTCTTCCGTATTTACGCGTCAAGGTCAAGCTCAATGGTTCGTCGTACGGGTGATTTAATAACAAAAAAGTTACCTTTACAGTTAAGACGATCACGTGATAAGCTCGCAAAATAGTCGGACATTTCATGTCTCCTAGCAGTGCGCTCATCCAATCCACGACTTTCATTTATCATACTGTCGGCAGTTCTCCTTTCGCCTTCAGACGGGTCCAGTTTTAGGCTGGCCGAGCCTTGTCGTCGTGAATCGCCTCTTTCCCTCTCGGAAGCACGATCGGAAAACGATCTCTCTCGTCGATAATAATCAGCTAGTCTAGGACTGAGTTGATTCGATCCATATCTGTTTGTATACATATCCGAGTGGGCGAGAGACGAATGTGGATACCCGTCAACATAAGGGTATTCTGGTGGGTAGTAGAGATGCGGTGAAAAGTATTGGGGCCCGTGCACCATGTCCTATAATAAAGATAGAAAGCATTAGTTTTCGTCCGTGCAATGCAATGGCAAACAAAAGCAAAATTTTTGGAACTCTTGAAATCTGTTAAAAATGCCATACACTTTTTTGGCCCAATATTTTTGACCCGCACTTCCGCGTAAAAAACTGAAAGACATTTGAGAGGGAGTTTCTTGTGAATTTAAAGACGTATAAGGAAAAATGATATAATATTACCATGGAGTTGGGTGGTACATGAAATAATTTTTTATACACTGCTTGATTGATTCTCAGTCGAATACTTAAACAATAATACGTCACCTTGTACGCATGCTCACTGCCCCTGTAGCCATTAACAAAATGTCTCCTGTGCTGTTCGCCTTCATAGAATGGGTGTTGCATGTGCCATGGCCAGTCGTAGCCTCGTCTTCGCATATCCTCCTCCAAAACATGACTTTGCAGACCTTCGCGTCGCTGTGAAAAGCAGGAGCCCAAGTTAACTTATATACGCTTTGGACGGCCTGACCTTCTTTTTGATTTTTCAAGAAATTTCCAAGATATTATTTTCCTAGCATACAATCACTTTTAGTCGTTATAAAGCTCAAGCTTGAGTAAATTATAAAATGCTTCCTCTATTCATAGCCGCTTTTTCAAAATTTTTACT
The DNA here is from genome assembly GCF_013076305.1 of Rhopilema esculentum. The sequence continues at coordinate 2,647,654 of NW_027019698.1, read as the reverse complement.
GCAAAATATTTTTCACAAATACCTTTCAAGTGCAATTTAGGGCTACGTCTATTTCAATCTAAAAATCCATTGTATTCAAATATTTGCTAGCTTTTATCTATAAACAATAGGCCTGTTATTCCATGCTGTTCTGACAAGTTTGCATTTATATAAGATAAAGGACCTACCTCGACAGGAATTCGGTTCATGCCATAGATTTCATCCCTGATTCTTTGATGATGAGAATGTATCCCTCTGAAATCAGGGAGCGGACCACTCCTTGGAGTAATTCCTTCAAAAGGAAGACGACCTGGCCTTGAGCCATGGTCTCTAGGGCTTCCATGATGATGTCCAGACTCGTGGCCATGCACCGGACAGGGACCTTGTCCACTATGCTGATGCATACCATGAGCAAGTTGATAACGAGAAAAGTTGTCCGATGGTGATGGCGGGCGAAAAAGACTGGCCGGAGATTCAATCGGATTACAACGAACACCATTGATAAGTCCGGACTTGACAGCGTCCTGCGTGAGTAGTACACAACTTTTATGCTTCTAAAGAGGTTGGCATTTATTATCAGAAGAAAATAGAAGACAACACTATTTGAAAGGTTATTCATAAAGAAATCTGAATAGCATTGGACTGCGGAAGAATGAGAATAATCTCGTATAAAGCACTTCATTTCGGTGACATAAAATTAATCATGCAAATAGCATAAAAACCCGTAACTGTTAATTTTGTATAAGTCAAAAGTAAGCTTTTTAACGGGGGATTCGATTTTTTTACATAACATCCACCTCCACCTGCGACTCCCTTGATAACTATGATCTGTGATATGAGGGTTTCCCTGGCTATTTAGAGAATGTTTCAAAATTCACCACTAGTAAAGAACATAAAAGCATCGGAGTTTCAAACACCTCAATCGTAGTTCTTAACATTTGACCTACAGTTATTTCTCAGGACTTTCTTATTACGAGACGCTTTGCACGCTTTAAGTGTTGAGTGAGTTTATAACTTCTACACAGAAAAACCCGGCTTGTCTTATGATCTTGTAGTAACTTTGAAAAAAGCAAAAAATTTTACAACATACTTACATTTTAGTATGTTGTTAAGTGTTTGCTTTTTTCAAAGCCACTTTCAAATTTTGTCCCGCCAAAATTTTGTTGACATTATAGTAATGCTTCAGTATCGTCATTTTTGTATTGTAGTAATCCAGTATTTGCAGTATTTGTAATATTGTAATATCTATTATTGTATCTTAATATTGTATAGTGTAGTAATATAGCTTTTGGTACTGGCTTATATAAAAAATCGATTATCAAACGTAAATATATTTAGAATTTAATCAAATTATGTGTTACCGTGGTTTAGTATGCAGAAGGAAGAAAGGTACATAAATGCGGTTTTAATGCTTCAAGTACTTAGTGAATTTATAACTTCTATACAGAAAAATTAGTCTGTGACAATAGACTTTGGGCCAAGGACTAATTGGTAAAGTTGAGTTAACATTGCAGGATAAATAGATCATGTTTACAAGATCGTGAAGAGCACAAAATGAATGAGATGTCATGCATTTGCAAGTAAAGAAAACCTCAAAACCCAAAAACTCTAGTTTAAAGATGGTGTCGCTTGTCTAGAGGTCACTTGTATACAATTTAGGCCACAGGAAAGGCTTTTTGTTACGAAGTTACTTATTTGGAAGTATCCGTTTCGGGAGACTTGCTTTAGTTGAGGTTTCACTTTGGTTGGCATAAATACAACGCAACAACAAAATTTTACCTCGTCCGGAAGCTTTCTGACTGGTTGGGGATGCACTAAGCCAATGTTGCTCCCACGATCCTACAACAAAAAGGAGTTAATGGTATATAGAAACAGGATTATACATAATTTATCATAAGATATGGGTAACAGGCACTGTGGTACGGACGTTTCTCAGTTGCTACAACTGTATAGTAGGGAGGCGTGCACAGCTCTGATTATAATGAAAGCAGTCAATGACAGATAGTTAGACAGAATTGCCATTACTTTTATTTTAGATACAAAAAAATAAAGTGACGCTACAAAGGCTGCTAATGCAAACTATCAACAAGTCAGAAATATATTGTTAGCTAGAATTAAAACCCAACAGCATATCTCAAAATAGAACAAAATTTTGATTGCTTGGAAATTAGGCAGATGTAGTAGATTGTGAAAAACAAACAGGTGGACCTTAAGATTTCAAGATTTAAAACTTAGCAAAAAAATTCCGACATAATAAATGTCAATATCCCGACATAATAAATATCACTTTCTTCGGTGAAATTTTCTGGACAAAACAACTAGGCAATTGTTATAACTGTAGCAAACGAATAAAGGTTGTGTCTTGAAGGTCTGTGTAGTTTGACATCTTTTGAAAAGAGCTAGCAATACTATATATGATAGGTAAGGATGAACTAGCTGGATGTTGCTCAGATCGAATCTGATCGAATCAAAAATTCTTATTAGAGATAAAAAAGCTCAGGCTAGTTATCAAAGCTTTAGAAATAGATCTCACTTTAACACCAAGAATGTTCAATGGTCCACTGCTAGGCCCATTCACAATGCCACTTCCTGAATGACCCATGGTCACCGCATCTCCGGGATCTCTAACTGAGCCTTTTTCTCCGTGGAGCATTCCCTCATCTGATAAGAAAGAGTTAATCATAAGGTGTCTCACTCCACAATGTGTCAATATACTGCGACAATACCAGGGGAATGGACCACGTAGAGACCCATTCGCTGCAGCCAGTGTTTGCTTTATTACGACCAATCGGATACACAAATCTTCAAAATATGGTTCTAATGCAGATTTTATTGTATGGTGATAAACATTTTCCCGACGAATTAGATAAAAATATTCTCCTGCTAACTCTACAAGTTATCCAAAAATCTGGTCGATTTGATTAGAAAATTTAAATCTGGTCGATTTGATTAGAAAATTTAAACATTCCGTAATAAACCATACTGATGCAACAACCATGTCCCATTTTGATAAAGTAGTCTTCTTCTTTTTATTTATTTTTTAGGTCATATTTTTAGTGCCTAAGTTTTGATTTCAAATTCTGTGTCAAAATAGCCACGGGGTAGTCATATCTCTCTGCTCCCCGGGCTATCGAAAAAGTTGTATCGTATAATTGTTTATTAATTTTGAAAGTAGCGTAGCTTGTAAATCTATATTGCAATCTTTTAGTAGATATAAACAAACATAACAAAATAAGTATTTGTCTACAGTACGATACAGGACATAGTTTTCTGAGAATTTGTTGCATAGTAGATCATTGAAAATGTGAAATGAAACATGACGTCAATTAATCAATGGCTCCATACCAAGGGAGATCTTGTCCTAAAGCGTGACACAAAGAAATGGATTTAAAAGACTAATTCAAAGGCTAAAACAGGTCAAGTGCAAGGGATTTTGGTCAATGTAAGAATCAGAGTGGCTTGACAAAGTACGATTTGTAAAAGCGCACATAATCTTTACACGATTCTTTACATATGTATCTATATCACGTGGTTATTTTCTGCTAAACTGCTGTGCTTCAAAAACCATCTAGAAAGCTCCATCGGGCAAATGTGTTAAATGATTTGCAGATAGTTTTAAGTCCTTTAGAATTCTGTATAATTTTCCTGACATTCAACTTTCATTTATTCGATCTGCATCTAAATGCTTCTAACAATAAATCGGAAGTACTGAAACACTGTCCTCACAAAAAATTATGAAAGTTAGAGAGTCGACAAAATGTTGGATACCAACCTCTACTTTGTCTGTACGAGCTATCAGCTGCTTCGTGTCTTCCGAAAATCCCTGGAACAACAGGGCGAGGCAAACGTCTTGAAGAGAGTTCATTTGGTAATCCGGAGGCAGTTCCTTCAATCAAAAAATAAAGTTTATTAGGCTGGTTTGGAAATTATTGGTAAAGGCAACAAAGGGAAATTCTTCTCATAAATGAGCCTTCCTTTGCTATTGTGCGTACTGGTTGACTGTAAGGAGACTAGGATGGCTCAAATATAAAAGGAAATTCGCTTGCTCGTCGCCCTTACAAATAATTCCAAGAAAGTAAGCAGAGAGAAGAAGCTGGATTCAAGATGCAATTAAGTGAGATTCTCGATACAGTAAATCTTTGATTGGCTGAGTGACCAAAATTCTCCATAGCCCGTTAGCCAATCAGAGTTCAAGAATATGACAACAAACGTGCCTCGTAGCTAGATTTAGGCCTATTTTGGACGTTTTTACCACTACCCACAAAAAAATAAACGTGTCAAATGTACAGAAATATAACCTAATTTTTTTAAAAAATTGAATCTTTGATAAGTTTATGACAAAACTGCCGTTGTACTCAGTAAAAAAATTTCCGGCCGGACGTGAGCTTCTCATCGATCTTCAAGTCTTTAAAATGTATATATAAAGTACCTGAGCGGAAAAGAAATTGTACAATTATGGTTATTTTAAGAGAAAGATGGGCTGCATTTTCTCTCAGTGGAATTTAGCGGTTTTTCTGTCAGTAACACAAGCATCAATGCCAACAAGAAAATATTTTAACATTGGCTTGAACGGGTAAGCTTATATTTGTTAATTAAGTGGATAAAACAACTTTTAAGGTTAAAACTGTTATTCTTCTGTGCTCCCTCCCCCCTAACTATTATAAGGGTTCGAAAGAGACAGTTTCAAGCCTTTGTAACTAATGATAGCGGAAAATTTTTTACTGAGTACAACGGCAGTTTTTTCATAAATTTATCAAGGATTCAATTTTCAAAAACAAATGTAGGTTATCCTTCAGCACATTTTACACGTTTATTTTTTGTGACTAGTGATAAAAACGTCCATGATAGGCCTAAATCTAGCTGCAAGGCACGTTTGTTGTCATATTCTTGAATTATGATTGGTTAACGGGCCATGAAGAATTTTGGTTGCTCAGCCAAACAAAGATTTGGAACCTATGATGTTACAAATCATATAGATATTAGGCTTTCTTTTTAAAACAGAACATAATCAAAGAAATATTAAAAATAATCCCTACCGAAAGCTGAAGTGACGTGAAGGTCTGCCTTCTCTTTATCGAACGCAGAAGAAGGAGGTGCGATTGATGCAACAGATGAAACACTGATCCCACTGGGATGAATACTGCCCCTTGGGTAAAATGGACTGCGTGCCTGATGCCCACTGCTTTTTGCTCTGGGGGGTGACTTTACGGCCTCTCGGGAAGACGGTCCTACAAGAAAGGAATATTTGGTAAAAATAAACCAAGAAAGAAAACCAAAAAGACACCGAGATAAATTACTTACCAAACAACACAAGGAATAAGCTATGAAGATGGCAAAAAGGTTAAACCACAAAGGAGCAAAAGTATTGCACAGGTTTGACAATTCAGTAATGGCGACCGCGTTGTCAACAACAAAGCGATTGAAATTCAAACCACTTTTGTGAATCCATTAGGCGTCTTTTTATGGTTTGAATCTAATACAACCAAACTTCAAACCATTGACAACACTTTCAATTTAAAAATTGAAAAAAGTTACTTTTTGAAAAATTAAAAAATTTTTATTGGACAGTCTCCTAGCTTTGAAACATTTGTGAGACTTGCTAAAACTTCATCAAAGTTTAGTAACAGGTTCTGTTAATCGCGACATGCTAAGTTCAGAAAAACATTTGCAAGATTTGGTGGAAAGTGGCATATACTAAGCCATTTTATTATGTCCACTCTTTTACAACTCTTGAGGCACTTGAGTGAACCAGTTTATCGCGGGAATTTTGGTATTTTCAATTAACAAGAAGACGAAACGTTGCTTTACGTAATTTCCCGCATTATTTGTTCCCATTACAAAATCGAAACCGGTTGGAAAAGATGGACTTTACGATTTGTGACACATTTTATTGATTGAATATTGCTGCAACATATCACGAAGCGGCCGCTGCAATTAGGCCCATTGCGGCTCCAAAAACTTCCGACCAAAACATTTAGCAGATTCTCCAACAAAAATGAGGAAAATGAGCAGTTCTAGACACCCAAGCATAAAGTAAGTACCCCGAGTTCATTGTAATAAGATATCGCAAATTGGTGCAAAGATGAACTCTTTTCTTCAATTTCTGTGTTTTTGCGACATGTCGATATTGTTTAGAACTAGGCAAGAATCAAGAATATTCATGCATTTACTATTTTCACCATCAAACCTTGATTAATTTTCCAAAATATTCCAGTTAAAAAGTCATCTTAAAACTTTTATGAAACTTGCTTTGGTCACTTGAATTTTGGTCCGCTTAAATTTTTTGCTGCGGCGCGGCCATTTCTGTCTCAGGCTGTGCAATACTTTTGGTTACTAAGTGTATCACATGACAAAATCAAATGATAACTCCTTTTAACAATCTAATGACCCTTTTTATGTCTCTTTCTCTTATCTCTTCGCTTTGGATCAATGGAATTTAGTAGTCTATTCATAATAAAAGTACCCACACAATATTACAATTTTCTAGGGAGCAACGAAGGATTCTTCCAACAGCCTTAGGTTCAACTTAGGGATGTAGAAAATGTCTGATCATAGATAATGGACTGCTATAAAAATCAGGTAAGCTTTCTGTAAGCCGGGCCGGATCCATCAAATAATTTGAAAGACGAAGGAGGAGTCTATTCCACAAACTTTGAAAACATGCCCTTTTCTTATCGCTAGACATCTTTATTGTATCTACCCGCCTCCGTAAAAGGTTAATATCAGGGAAATTGACTTACTTGACTAGTTACTGACCGTTATAAAAAGCAGTCTATGTGGCTAGGCTACAAGCAGTCGACATATTGATGGTTGAGTAACCGAGATAGCAACATTAGCAAGGGCGATAGAAAAAATAGCAATTCGCCAAGAATAACAACAGAAATCATGCTTCTACTTCTATTTCTAAGAGTTTAATCAACTACTTCAATACTAAGGGCTCTGTTGATGTAAAGAAAAACAAAAACACACAAACCAAAAAAACCAAAACACCCAAAAAGTTAACAACAAATAATAACAAATAAATAAGTTAAGCAACAGAGCAGCATGCATCAACATTCATAGCAAAAAATAAGTAGTTTTTCTATAAGATAATGTTTAATGAGGGTGATTGTGCAGATGTACAAAAGTGTGCTGCGATGAGTATTTCAAGGATACCATTTCACTAAACTGGTTGCTCAATATTGAAGACGCCATAGTACCACACGTACTTGTCAATCCAAAACAGAGTTTTCCCTTGAAAGTACGTTCATAACGTGCAGCCTTATATTGAGTCATTTCTATCATCCTCAACAACTATTTTTCATTTTACTCATCGTTCAGAATGCACCAACATCACAAAATGATGATAAACATGCTTCGATTACGTACCTGATTTGTATGCGCTTGATGGGCTCGTTTGACGTTCCCTGTTTACTGGCCTTCGTGCGGCTGGAACAATCGCTTGCTGCGCTAATTTCCGCAATGCTGCAGCAAAACTGCCCTCGTCATCATTGCGAGACCCCGAAGATTGGTTTTGCATGTTAGCTGTATCTTGGTTTCTCTGCACTAAGCTTGGAAGCGGGGGCACTGTGGCTGTTACCTTCATTCCAATAAGCTCTTTGCTATCTTTGGGCTTCGGTGAAGATCTCCGATGTCTGACAGTCGCCTCAACCAAGTCTTCCTCCAGTGTTTCGTTATTAGTCAAAACAGTTGAATCACCTGTCTACAACGAAACAAAAGAAGATATTCTTAACTTCACATAAACAAAGCAGTGACAAAAACCTTTCTATTTCTGGAATGACAAGTAGCAACACTGTTATGATTGCAACAGTATTCTTGATTCGAAGCTTTAGTTACATCAACTCTAAAGTAAAACTAATTTTTTACTATCTCTAGATTCTATAAATACTGTTTTGCGGTCATATTTGTCAAAGTCTTTAACCCTAACTGATGTTCTACGAATGTCACTCAAAAAATTCACCAGAGAGGAGCAGCCAATATTTTTAGTCTCAATGCCAAAACAAAATGTTTCTCGGCTTTCGGATAAGGCTTGTTCGGAAATAAAGAATGCGCAGAGACATATGTTGACGAAAACTGGTGGCAAGCAAGATAAACTCTCTATATTAAAATTAAAATCTGCATAGACAGGAGTTCTTTCATTTTAACTCGTCAACTATGTGAGGGGTTAGTGGTCACCGGTTGGTCAATACAAGGAACCAATCAAACGCGGTGATTTTCTAAGCATGTTTTTAATTGGATCAGCACCCAGGTGTAAACTTTCAGTCTACAACTTTTTATTAGGGAAACAAGAAATTTCGACAGATCAAGCTGATACTATGTTAGAAACATGAAAAAAGATGGTCACGAATTAGACTAGGGTTGCTTTCAATGGATGATTGATGAAATATTAACTATAACTTTCCCAAACAAGCTTCATGTCTGCATGGGCTCGGAATGTACACCTTGCTAAAGCCTGGATCAGAGAAGGCATTGCGGAGGTGCGGTAGGTTTTATTTTGCAGCTGGGAGAGCTTAGGGATAGGCAGTCTTGGCAATCTGGGTGCTATCTTAGGCAATCTTTCTAGCAAAGAAAACAGACTTCTCTCTACTGAATCAAGTAGCTTTGTCAACATCTAAAAAGTGTGTGTAAGATTATCCGGTATATAACAACGAAAGAACACCCCAACTCAAAGTTCTATACTCCATTTTGTATTTTCACGCATAACATAACATAACGAACTGGGCGCATGCCCAACATAACATAAAAACGAGGCTAATAACGTCACAATGTGAATTGGTTTCTTCTTTTTAATTCTGTTAGACATATCGAATCATTTCAAAGTGTTTAAGTACACGATTATGCTGAAACTTCTAGGCCAGTATTCCGGCCCTATTCAACTATAAACGAACAAACTTGAAATCGAGAAACTCTATGTTTGCAATAGAACCCCCAACCTTGATTGTCGAAAAAAGACTCCAAGAAATGCCCCACTACCTTGACATATAACCAACTTTTCTTCTCAAGAAGAAATCTTTAAGGACACGGGGAAGCTGTACTCTCCTACTCTATTCAAAACAACTACATTGTCCAATGCCTTGAACAAGCTAGGCTGGCACTGCAAAAATCATGTTGCCAAGAGACTTTTCGAATCATCCGACCTTGGACTCGCTAGACCAAAGGTGCGTAAGCCAGATACGCAAAGGCAGTCGTTGGATGTTTGCATATGATTCGCAGTTAAAGAATATGTTACGTAAACCAGAGGTCGTTGAAATTGATCCAAAGTCGTGCAGGAACAGCATGAATTCTTGTTTGACATCAGATAATCCGTAAGAACATTTTGCGAGTTCAGTACGATTAATCTAAGATATGAATTCCATTGAAATTGTATAAAGATTATTTAACAGAGTAATAGTTTAGTCCAAAGAAGATCCTGTTGATTCTTATGCTGACTGGCCTTTTAAACGGCCTAACGTCTTTATGACTTATCAGCCTTCTGCACGACCTTATCCGTGACATTCAGACATTAATATTGGCTTAAAAGACTATCGAAGACATTGAGTTCATCGGTGCTTTTAAAGAAGAATAAAATGGCTTTCGCAATCATTCTACCATACAATTTGCGCTTACCATTAAAAAGGATCAAAGTTGATCAATCCACGCTGCAACAGGAAAGACTTTTGGATTTTGTGGAACGATTTCATTGTAAAACAAGTTTACATTTGTGTAAACCGTTTCTCTTTGCAGAGTCAAAAACAAAGATAATAAGCATGCTTCGGACAATAAAAACGCACAAGAAATAGATTGGTACCAGCCAAACTAAATAAACACAGCGAATTAAAATACATCTTAGAATCTCATATCGACAAACAATGACAAGCAACCACAAAAATCTGAAATCCTGTAACAGAAGACTTTTGCTGTGTTCAAACAACACGTAGTAATCTTGTTACAATTTGAGGACAAACCGAAAACGTTTAGCGAAAAATCATTTCGACTTATATTCAAACGATGCCAGACCGATTTTTGTACTTGCATCAAAGTGGATACAGAACAAATGGTCATCTTTTCATAAGGAACTAGCACCTTAACTGTAGGCGACCTAATAATGACAGCACTAGAAAGCTCGTGAACTCTGACATTTGCAAAATCATAACAAAATACGTATTATGTTAAACCAACAATATAAAACAATAGAATTTTTCATCGCCATTCTGTAGATTTGTGATCTAATAAAAGCAGATCTGTAGTATCATTACTATCCAATTCTTAGTGGAAGGTTGTCTTCAGTATTCTTCAGTGCAATTGAAAAATAACTGAAACTTAGAAATTAGGAGGCAGCAAAGCACAGTAAGAAGACACCCTTCCAAAAATAGAATTGCTCTTAAAACAAGAATCTACAATAGGGCATTGTCCAAACTTGGCCGGGCTGGTAAAGGGCATGCGGCACAGTGGATTAAAAACCATACCGCCAGCTTCATTCAAGAGACCACAAAAAATAGCATTTCAATGACACTAGCAGTTAATGCTTCATATACTGAGCAAGGTTAGCTGCCATGAACAAATTTTAACAGACTCCATCGATAACAGACACCTCTCTAAGCAACAGACACTTCCAAAAAAATACACCCCAACAACGGACATCTCCACACAACGGACACCTTCCGACAACGGGCATATTCCATCAGCGGACACCTCCAAACAACGGACATCCCCACACAACGGACACTTCCAATCAGCGGACACCTCCAAACAAAAAACACACCCCAACAACGGACATCTCCACACAACGGACACCTCCAATCAACGGACACCTCCAAACAAAAAACACACCCCAACAACGGACACTTCCAAACAACAAACACACCCCAACAACGGACATCTCCACACAACGGACACCTCCAAACAAAAAACACACCCCAACAACGGACACTTCCAAACAACAAACACACGCCAACAACGGACATCTCCAAACAACGGACACCTCCAAACAAAAAACACACCCCAACAACGGACACTTCCTAACAACAAACACACGCCAACAACGGACATCTTCAAACAACGGACACCTACAATCAGCGGACACCTCCCAACAACGGACACCTCTCATCAGCGGACACTTCCAAACAACGTACACCTCCTATCAGCTGATTTTGATAGTAGATTAATAATCTTCTGTAGTGACACCAACTCTCTACACCTGGTTCTTACATGACGAAAGCCAGCCATCAATAATGTATCAAAATATTTGGCAATATCATGGATTACACCATTCTGATTAACTTCATCATAAGTTCTATGATCTGAATCACTTAATTTAGGAATTATTTCCATAATTTTCTAGTTTTCAATTCTAATTGGCTCTATGAACCCAACATTAGACTTTGAGCGCTAATGAAAATTGCTTTGTTATTCAAAACATTGCTGTTTTGAATTGAAAACAGAATTTCATCAGGAAAATATAACGAGGCCTAATACTGGCTACACAACGCAGGTGGATACAGAAAACGCCCGAGGTGTAGCTTTGTCCAATGGGAAGCATCGAGAAGCAAGAGCTAAAACGTTTAGAGCATTATCAATTTGGATCTAGGCTTGAACGGCAATGGATCCTAATCTTTTGAGTCAACACAATAACAAATACAGCAGGGAGATTCTGATTCGCATTCTTTTGGCTAAACGAAGTCCATGTTCCCAAGAAATCCGCATTTAGGATATCAGTCGTGTTAAAAACAGGTACTATTGGCCTGCCGTGGTCGGACTAAAGCTAAACAAATCCCGGAAACCTGGACGAAAGCCGCTTTGTGTAGAGTTAAAAACAAGCCCATTGAAAATCGATACACTACGGTAAAACTCTCGGGTAGTCCTCTTCAACGAAGACCTGGACTAATTACTTATCTGAAAAATGAGACTTGCTATTAGGATAAGTGGAGTTGTGAAGGAAGCAAAAATAATAATGAAATGCTTGACAATCAGAATAACGGGCCACGATGGCAAGCGGATTAGCTTGTTCGCTCTAGTTGGTTTTAACGGAAAGATCACGAAGTTTACGACTTGAATCGATTGTTTACACATACCATTCGAAGAAGAAGGCTTGCTTGAGCTCCCTTTCGGTTCTCCAAGTTTTGCGGATAGTACTCTCGAGAAGTAACGAGGGTTGTTCCAGGGAGTGTTGCGATCTGTTATGATGAAGTGAGATTAGAATTCTTGAAAAGCTGAGGACCATCTCTCTGTGGTCTGTCATTATCTATTTCTGTCTGAGAGCTTTAAAGAGCATTATCCGTGATATAAAAGACCAGTGAAGTATGTAACAATGCGGCTTAAATATTATAATTACAAGGGTCAATCCACTTGGCCTTGCCTTTTGTATGAAAGATGACCTTGTCCAAGCCACAAAGCAAACGAAGCAAAGAATCGCGCTAAGCTACAACATTGGCTGCGAAGTCGCAATCAGAGGACACTAATCAAAGCGGGAACAAATGCATTACTTTGTCATGTACGGTAATTCTTACAAAAAAAAGGTTAAACATAGAAGCTCTCATGCAGCCCATTGTCGTCTTGATTTGGGTCACAGGGAGCAACAGTAGCACTTCATATGAACGAGGCTGGATGTCTCCCTGCTATCTTACTGGAAATTCCAAAGCCTCGAGGTCAATATAGATGAAAATCAATCAAAGCCAGGCTCAAATGTACAGCTCATGGCTTAATGCTTTAAATCGAATGACCGAGTTTACATAGGGTCAGTGTCCTAAACTCTAAGACCGAAAAAGGAGTAGACTTTCTAAAAGAAACATGGTCATGTAGAGAGCCTAATGTCCTTCAGGACTCAATTTTTGCACTATTTTGTACTGCAGTATTATTAAGACTGCAGGGCTGAATATAGCGAGCAAAACAACCACAAATACGATTCAAACGAAATAATAACTTCTTAATCTCTTTACCGCAAAGTATCTTTTACTCGGGACCGGGCACTACTGGTTGACACACCTATCTGACAATGCGAGAAAGCTTGTGAAAAAGCGAGATTATGGAACCCCTGAAATAGATACAATATAACTGATAAATTTGATTGCATTGAATCCAACCATTTCCAGCATTCAAACACAGACAACATTGCTAGCATGACGTGTAGCGACTTACAAAAAAGTCATTTATCATTATGCGCGAGATGTGAAAGAAACATTGGTTTGGAAATTGTTCAAAAAAGTTGTTCAAGGCCTTTAGGGTTAGAGATTATAATGAGTTTGTGGCTGGAAATAATTAGCTTTTTAAATAAACGTAATCGCGTAAAAAGTGACTGCCGGAGTAAAGCTTGGAAAGGAAAAATATAGATTGCTATTTGATACTTTAAGAATGATATATTTGAACTGTATACTTGTGAAGTATGTCCCAACTCACTATATTTGCAAAGCAATTACCTCAATATTTAACTCTAGTAAAACAACGAATACGAAGCTACACTAGAATTGTCAAAATACCGTTCAACCATTCTTTTCCTATGGCTCACACAACGAACCATGAACCATGTAAATAATGCTGGGATTAGATTCTAGTTTAAAATATTTTTCCAGCCGAAAGGCCAGAAGTTGTTAGCTTAATTGGATTTTAAAATTAAAGGTAATAACAGCTAAGATTATGTAATATACATAAATCCATATACAAGGAAAGATAATTGGAATAAACAGGTGGTTATTTTTAGCCAATAGATGTACCGATGGGCACAGAGCCACGTTCCCCAACTGTTATAAAACAGATTTACGGTGCCCAATTGCTGCTAACGGGGATACCCTTTTTGCCTAAATTTGCCCTCTCCCACGCACGCGGTTTTAAAATGTTTTTTAGAGGGACGTATTCTGAAGACAAGGATTAGGAAAGGGATGTTAGATGTCGGATTACGGTACCACACCCCTTTGGTGCTTTAGAAAACTATGGAGACGCCAATTCTAAATATTCAATTGTCAACTACAAGATAAAGAAGGCAAAAAGTAAATAAAGTAAATTGCTTGCGTCATTAACCTAGTATTAACTACAAAAATATTTTACTAACTAAAACATAACAAACCGAACGAAACAAAATATTGGGGGGGGGGGGAAGGAATGTAAAACCTCTGTACGCCGTCTCTAGCATTACGCATCTTTGCTTTGCTTGCTTCAAACGTAGATGATGAAGGTTATTAGAAAGAATGAATGTTCTTTTTGAAGAATCCCGTCATCGGCGCTCGCATTATAATCAGCTGCTAACTTTATGCTAAGAATATTCATTTATAACAGCGAAACAGCCATAATTATTTATCATGAACTCTAAAATAAATCAGCTGAGACAAGAAAACCGGCACTAACAAAGGCATCCGTTGGCGCAATTCCATTCTTCAAAACTGTGAAGATCTCAAGAATGTTGGACACAGCACAATCCATGCTACCAGAAACTAACTGTACAAAGACCACAAACGACATTTCAATATAATTAATAGACACGTGTTTCAATGGGGCCTGATCTGCATCTTTTAAATACATACGCGTTTTCTCCAAGCAACAGGTTATTGATGATGAGGTGAAAGAGATTTTTCAAATCAATTTCCCTTTTTAATTAACCTCGTTATCGTCATATTGTAATATAGTTCTTTATACAAAAATGGCCTTGCTCAAACTGCTAGGCAACCAAAAGTGCAGCTTGCAGTTATGTAATTTGAGCATCCCATGAAGAGTTAGATTTTACAACAACAGTTTGAACGTATCAAAATAAGTAAGTGTTGCTTCATGCTTTTTTATTAATGCATCTTGTAGTCTTCCAAGCTGTAGTGTTGTATTACACCAAAACAATGTATATATATAGTATTTCTTATTCACATACCGTATATATTGTAAATCAGTATCTTTTTATAAAAATTGTGAATCAGTTTAAGCACTGTGTGTATGTTTTTATAAACTATTCCACTTTGCCATCTTGCTTATACCACCGGAGTCAAAACAACATATACATACAGACAAGCTTTTTATAAAACTAATTCAATAGCTAAAAACAAACAAAACTTTTTATTGCGTTGTTATTATAACAATAATGCAACCAAAATAGCAACTTGTCAAATGTATAGGGATATTGTCATGCATGAAGTTTTGAAAACTAACTAATGAACTGAAAAACTTTTACTAATAATGTTTAGTCTCCGATGCCTGCTGCTTTTTGCGAGCAAAAAAGGCTGTTATTGCTATCAGTGCGTGTACAATTTCAGTTGACAGCTAACTGCGTGATAAGAAAATGTTGGTTCTAATAAATTATTTTTCGAATAAACTCCCAAACATTTCTACATATTTTTAATTTTTGGAAATCTGGGAAGCAATTTTAAGCCTGCTAAAAATACTACTTCGATTTTATCTGTACTCTGACACGTGCTAGATATTCTAGTTTACTTTTTACTGAACACATCTAACAGGCACATTTAATGAAAAATGTTGTTTACTGGTTTGTGAAAAAGTGTTCGATGCCGTTTAGACAGAGCTGTACACCAGTTTATACGGGGGGGAATGGGGGGGGTTAGGTTCCCCCACTTTTTCAGAAAGCTGGTCCTTGAGATTCTTGCAAACTCGATGAGAAAACTTCAGAGGGGGGAGGGGGGTATGTACGTTATCTAGATCGTCACATGTAATTGACATTTCTTGGGAGACAACAGGTGTTTCCTCCGAAAGAAAAGTTTCAAACAGGGGGAAAGGGCGTGGTCCAAAAGAGCGTTGTCCCTGACACACCTTTTGTCCCCCCTACTTATCCCAGGCTGGAGCCACCACAGCTCTACACGCTTTTGGTGTATAGAAAATGACGGCTCGAAGTTGCTATTCCGTGCTTCACACTTTTATTACGCAACAGTACGCCAAGTTTCCGATGTTACTCTGAGTTTCATGCTAAATGCCAGCTCTAGAAATAAAAGCTCCTCAGGCATCTCTGCATTCCCGCTTCCTGTTCATTGATTTAGCTTGCAAGGCTGTAAGGCTTAGCAAAGCTTTAAGCAAATATTCATAAATTCTCTTATTCCTCAACTAAATTGAATACTCTTTTACTTCTTCACTCATCGATGTAAAATACGCTTTTACTTAATTTCAATGCGTTTTCTATTTAAATCCATAATCAAACAGCAATCTATTACAGAATCTTAAGATCATTTCTACTACAAAACACATCTATAGGAGCTATGGGCCTTCAGGCTATCCAAGTATATCAACGCTAAGACAACGAAATTTTTCAATTGATCCGTGCAAGAACATCCAGCTTTGCCGTATGGGAATTCACAGTAATCATTCACTCCTGGGTAGGCCGGGTAGTTTTCAGGGCGAGATATAGCCTCTAAATCATAGAGATCCGAGCAAACAGTGCACAAACACCATGTTCAACAGGCACAAATGCACACCAAGTGCACATGCGTAATCTATACCTAGACCATCCGGAAAAGCTAGTGCTGTCAGGCTCCTTTTGAAATTTCTTCATATAAAACTGCAGCTGACCTACATTTGTTATAATACTACAGTATAACACGGTTAATTATCGCTATAGCTCTAAAACAATGCTTTACAACCCGCTGCTTTGCAATCAAAGAGACTGCTTGGCTTCATCAGTGAAAAAGAACTGCAGCTTCTGATTCTTATAATGCAGAGATAAGGTGCAGAGATTAATAGATTAATATTTGCAACAATGCATTAAAATTATCATTACAATGGAGAGAAGTTCGAACATATAGAAATGAAGTGACGCAGTTGGTATTGCAATGCGCATCTCACTTCAAGCATAAATACCTATCATAAGAACAACTGAAAATAAATCTGCAGGTACTTGTGTATAAAATAATACCAGAACATTTGGTAACGACAAAATGTTTAGGATTCCTCGATACCGTATGCCATAGAGCGCAAGTTAGTTGTACACCGGTTTTTTTTGTGTTTGTATGGAAGAATCTTGAAAAAAGAAGTAGATTGAAAGCAATGCAGCGAGGCCCTACCTTAGGCAATTTCAGTGAAATACTCCACCAAATCTCACAATGGCAACACATTGACGATGCAAAGAAATATTAATGATCTCGCTATCTCCGTTTTGCGGTTACCGACCATAGGGAATTTATGAATAATTAAAGACATGTGTTTAGCCATTATGCAAGCCAAGCTTGAGAGTCATGTCCTCGGATATCCCAATACGATTAAAAAGGTATTGCTGACACTGTAACAAAACCCAGAGCAGACACGTATAACCTGCACTAAACACTGCTTTCATCAGCTGCATCTGTTGTGGTCGACCTTTTTGTTTACTTTTGCAATCAGCTCAGACTTGTACTGATTTTGCTTCTCAACTAGCCATGCTGGAATTGTGATAACATTCGACAAATTGCACGCGCGACTCCTTGCCACCATAAAGCTATTGGTGAGAAAATTTGAGTCACTGGTTGCAAGCAGTTCACAGCTTCCACAGAAATGACCAAGAAAAGCTCAATGGCAGTTTCACAGATTTCGGACTTCGATATGCTGTATTGGATTAACATGGCAAGGGTTCTTCTTACCAAATGAGCTCACCATACGCAGAGGCAATGGTATTAAGGTAAAAACAAAACAATAATCAATTACAATAACGAGGACTGCAATTTTTTTATCTAACATCAAAAATCCGTCTCAATGATTCCCCTTTTAAACGTCCTTCATTTGGACAGCAATCCTCCAATGTATAGAATGATTTCAACAAAATCTTAATAACAACTGTTTTCCTACAAGGCTCATAACTTGAACCATTTCTTTATTCAGAGAACTCTGGCTACGCCAAAAGTCTCATTGCCATCTGCTGCGAATCAACGGCTTGCAAAAGAAGAAGAAATTTAAAAGAAACAATTTTTTCAAACAGTTTTTTGTTCTATGTTTTTTGCTTACCACTTAAGTGACAATGCCTCGGTGCGATGTCGGCAAAATTCACAGAATGAAGTTACTTATGTCTTTAATTTAAGAGCGGAAGTTTACGGAAATCAGTTTCATTGCGGAGCTATGCAGGTTGGAATAGAATATCACACCAGAAATTTGAAAGAAACAAAAGATAATCTTACTATTAATCAACTATGGAATTATGAATTTGAAAATATTTGGCATCATAGGAAGCACCAAAACCAAATGGACAACTATTACTAAAGCATCATAGGATATAAGGACGGCCACAATACAGTCCACATAATTCTATGAACTATGCACTACATAAATGATGTATATGTATCCTTGTTTCTGTGTATTCTTGTAAATCTACAGGTTTATCTACATTAATATTTGAGCTTTAACCAAAGGAAGGAAGAGCAGCTTGAACATACACAGATGAGTTGTGAAAAGATATCGGGGTAACAAATCAAAAACTTATGAACATCGTGGACCAACTAACTAACTAGCTAACTAATTAACTAACTAACTACTTAATTAACTAACTTATTAATTAATTAACTAACTAAAACTTGGGTCAATCTAAAACATTTATTTAGCAGAAAAATAGAAGAGAAATTAAGTCATAACTCCATAACCCCCCCCCCCCCCCCCAGGTAAGGGACGGGCCTTGAATAGAATTTGCAATTTTAGCAAATATTCAAATATATAGTATGTGATTGAAAAATGAAGAATGAGAAATGGTGTGAGTTACAAATCACTTGGCAACCAGGCATATTTTGCCCGCCATTGGTGATCCTATCTCATTTAGAAAAGCGAATAACAACGCCTGCGTCTCTTAAATACAAAGAAAGCTCATCAATTTCCTCAACTTACTTCCTTCATCCGTGTGTACACGATGCACCCCAAACGAAGCTCTCCCCATAAAGCCAGTCAAGGACATATCAAACAAACGTGCCTTTTTCGTCCAACAGGGCTCCTTTCTATACAGCCGACTGTCTAGGGTCCTGCTTATTAACAGGTCTCGATTCTCTATAGTCCAGCCTTAATAGTTTACAATTAGTATTCAATATTGCGTTTCTATAACACTTAATACAAACATTATGAAAACAGTCAATTAAATTCAAGCCATTAAAAGGAAAATAGTATTTGCTTATGTTAATAGAATTCTCCGTTGCTTGCGAACCATTTGCCAATGTTTGGGTTGTTGGAAATTGCGTATTGTTTTCCTCTTAAAACTACGAATTGCTTAGATTATGTGCAATGTAAAGAGGCAATGTCAATCTTCTAAAGATTTCAATCAAATGAAATGCTCAGAATTTAAGTCAAAATGAAATGCTTTGGAAACAGGTGCTAATTCTAGTCAATGGCATAACCTGAGATGCGACATCAAAAGGAGGCAACGAATGGGAAAGAGGTACAGCTGCATGTAACTAATGCCGGTTTAGGGGCTTGGCCTTTAAAAGCGCTGCAAAAGATCGATATATAATAGCCCGGCAGTGCGTCCGATACAATGAGACATTAATGTGAAAATCAAATTTGGCTGATGCGCTTCACGCAAAATTTGCAAATCTGGGCAACAAGTTGAATGTTGCGCTACTTCATGAAAACGAATAACTACCAAACGCACTAACTGTTGTAGCGGGAGGGAGGTCATTGGCCGTCAATCTAGTTTGTGATCAAGGCTACGGCAAGGTTTCTGGTGGATACAACCCGGGGAGAGACTAGTATCTACGAGAAGCAAAGAGCCCCTTGCAGAAAAGCCATAGCAGCACAACCAGCAGTGTATCCATATAAGAGCAAGGTTACCGAGATAGAGGACATGGTTTGGGGTTGACCCCAACCTTTAGTATATGAGGAATGTTTACACCTAATCACACGAATATTTTATTTGTAGAGTATACCGCATCAAGCGTTGCTTCAGAATCGAAATGATGTCTACCGGAGGAACTTTTTTCTCAGAATCGAACTTCTGACACAGAAACTTCTTTCTTAAAAGAACAATTTTACCGTTTCAAGTAAAGATAGACAGATCATCCCCAAGATGATTCTACAAGCAAGCTAGAAACGTCACAGATATGAGATAACAGCAGAAAACTCAATATATATTTTTTTGTTGGTGTTAATTTGCGGTAAAAGCACACTTAAAGATCTGTTTTGTGTATACCGTCAATTTTCATCCATGGAAAAGCTTGTTTACAAACCTCCATCCACTTTTAAAGCATTTAAAGTTAACACTATTCAAATCACATTAAATATAAATGATCTTAATATAATTCTTTCTCTCGGGCTCCTATGAAAGGAGTCAGATTTTGATATTGTATCCCTGTTTCCTTACTTGTTTATGGATACATTGCCATCTTTAAACACATCCTGCAAATCAATGTGAAAATCTTTGCCTTCATCTTAAATGTGGATTGCATACACCAATTCGACTTACGGCCTAGTTTTGGAAATTTCTCCAAACTTAAATTATGCGAATCTTTTAAGCTCAGATTTGGTTCTATCACTATAATTTTAGGTCGGATGCAATTTTTCATATTGTTTGTGCTTGCATTTTAGAGTTTACGGAGAAATGAATATTGAAAACTTGTGAAGGATTTGACCGCAAAAATCGTTTCCGGGTGAAACTTTACCCCCTAGCCGCCAATCACGGTCTAATCCCTTATAAAATGTTCATCTTTATCTCGCCATAAAATCAATTTCGTGAGCAATACCATAATGAAAATCCGAATCTGAGGTCAAAAATTTTGTAAAAAGAATTCGGAGAATTCTTCAAAATGAGACCGTAAGTCGAATTGGTGTATTGAATTAAAGTATCTATTAATTTCTCGGCACAACGGCTATTCCCGTTTGTTTTCATCATTTTGGTAAAAATCAGTAAATGTTACTCTGACAAGGCTCTCTTCTGCGTCCAGTTTTCTTCAAGTAGAAGCCGACAACAACATTTGCGGGCATAGACATCTTTATCGGTAACTTCAATTACCTCTTCTTTCTCTCCTTCTTTCTTTTTTGATTCTTAGGGCCTGTTTATATGAGCAAATGTATCCTACCTCTCAGCCCAGAATCTGAAAGGTGGGATAAAACCATCGAATGTTTACATGAAGATTCTATCCCACCTCCCAGCTGTATATGGAGAAAATCATCCCACCCTCCAGTTGTGTGCTGATAAGTGGGTCACAATTTGATCGCGTATGAATATTTAATCCCATCTTCCAGCTTCATCCCATCTTCCAGCGTTTATATAAAAAAATTTATCCCACCTCAGTGAGACCCTGCCTCTCATGCAGTGGAATCTCACTTTACCGCGCTGACTTGATTTCCACATAAACCCTCTAAGCTCACAAGCTGGAAAGGAGAAATATTCTGTGATAGCTGTCATACAAAGCTCTGAGATATACATAGCCTCGAGGGGCATATCACTCTATGAAAATCTCGTACGCCTTTAGCAAAAAACCTTTTGTGTTAATAATTTCTCGTTAACAATGGCACTTGTTATACACGCAGTAATAGAGAGCGTTGGCAAACACGCATGTCTTCATCCTTCATCACTACACAATATTTGTACCAGATAATCAGAACGGAGCATTGGAAAGAAGACGGCAACTGCGCATTTCATGATGAGGCTATATCTAAGATATGGAGCGTGCGCATGTAAGCATAATAGCTGGTGATCACGTCACAAGACAATAAGCATTACAAATTCTTCCCTGTAAAGGCAAAACAAAATGCCACCAGAAAATTGAAGATGTCCGTTACACACGATTCGTCAAATGTAATCAATAATTGAAGCTATATAATTGCGGAGGGAGTAGCCTTTGACGCAAAAAGGGCATGGATAACGCATCTGGACATTATCAGAATCAATGTATAACTTAGTATATGATACTAATACCTAATAGAATATTTACAGGTAAAGACCTTTAAGGTGAAGGAATTCAATAGAGGCTGCCGCCTACGCAAATTGTTCGTTCAGACAGTTTGTACGACTTTTCAGGAGATTCGATGTTTTGATAAATAGCGAATGCCGTTGTAGTTTTTCCGAGAGGGCAGGTTGAGATAACATCTACACTTCAAGAAGATTTTACGTCGGCATCAACTTTCGGTCAAAAAAAGATATAGAGGACATGAATGCCTGCAAACAACCTGTACTCTTCATCCATTTGCTCTGAAGAGCTACTGGATGCTGTTGAAATAGCTGGATATCAATCCTTTCAAATTTGTTAAGATACTGAGTAACTGAATACAATTAAATCCAAAATGATTCATGAATGAATCAACAGATCTTGCTTAACGCTTACTGACAAACTGTACAACTAAGCAGATATGAATGTTTAAAAGATTTAATTCACACTTACCTATCCAAACGTTTTACAATGATGATTTCGAACAAAAAGAGGCGAGTTTAATGTAGTCTCTTGAAAAGCAGCTGATTTCGTTCGTGTATCTAATGGCACATTGTAATATATACGGATGTTGCATTCAAGCTTTTAAAGCTGAAGCCATCCACTTTCTGCGTAGGAAATGCTGAAGAAAGTCGATCGAAGTGGCGAAATTCTTTGAAAATAAAAACAAACAGCAGGCGAGAACGGCAAGAGCAATCCTACTTTAGTTATCAAACAACAAGCTACCGGAGGAAATTTTGCAGGTGATAGGCTAAACAATGCGACATGCTTATGTCTGAGCTGATGGGCTATTAATCTAGTAATAATGTGTACATGTGCCACATAAGGGCGAGCCACCTGCCTATTCAAATGTTGGCATTGTTCGTGTAACAAAGACAATTATCATTCAAACCAAGGTCATTGTTAAACAAAAGATTATGGTCAAGAGGCTTTAACAGGACTCTCTTTGATGAAACCGGAATGGGCGCAGCTGGTTGTTCCTATCTTCTTTGATAGCACAATAAATACTTGAGGAATAGCTTTCTCTACAACTTGTAAACCGTGAATTTGTTATACACAAATTAATAAATAATAGCTGTAACTTTTAAACATGATAGAAGGCCTTTGCGAGCGTGCCCACATCCCCTTTGATAGACAATGAAAGAGATACAACACAGCATGTGTGGATGTACCCTAAGAGGGCACAGTGTGCCACCTGTATAGGGGAAGAAAACACGAGTACATATTCGAAATTGATTGTCTCCAGCAGAAGCAAAACGTGTACCTGTTACTAGGAGAAATCCATACTTCCGAAAAGAGAAATTTCGCGGGCAATTGATAACATAGAATGTAGAATGATTCTTTGTGAAGTAATATTATTTAAGATAAAGGCCTGGTATTTAAACATGGTAGTAAAGGTCCTTGTTAGAAGAGTATTAGCGAGATTTTTTAGATAGTAAATCGTAGTTTATAGCCGTGGTAAAAAGGATTCATCTTCTTCACTGTCAAACAAAAAACAATCAAGAACAAATTTTTATCAAGTTTTTATCTTCTTGCTTTGGTTCAAATCAGTTGATTTTTAAAGACCATAGACCATTGTTTCATAATTCAAATTAAAAGGTATTGGTATTGGGAGTGAATTGGAGCTCAGTAGTTAAAAGGGGGCAATAGTGAAGATATTCGAACAAAAGCGTCATTTGTGGTGATTTACAGACTTCCCCAGTGCGTGGGGGATATCACAAAGAATAAGAACACGTGGCTCAACCTTCAAAGTCACATGTTTATAAATAACATCTAAAAAACAGGTTGACATCTACTGATAAGAGTAACCAAAGACGGAAAGAGTTCACAACGGAGTAACCAATTTTCTGTTGTCTCTGCCCCGGTCCATTTGCCTATGAAAACTGAGAAGGGTTCAATTCAAGAATCGCTGTAACTTGTGGTTTCTGTTCAATCATGACCATGGGCGTAGGTGACACCGAGGTTGGGGACTGCAGCCACCCAAATCTATCGCCATTCAGGCTCCATTCGGGGAGTACTATCTGAATCAAACAATAACATTCGGGTAAGACCCATACTAAGCACCCCAAAAACGTGTTGCATCCGCTACATCCATAGTTATGAGACTTGCATTTCATACATTTACACCAACATAAATAACAAATCCTATATATTTTAGCATTTTATCAAAGTATAACCCGTCTTAGTTGCAAATACGCGGTAAATTAAACGATAAAGATTGATCTCATAGTTGATTGCATCATATAACACACATCAAATGCAATTTTAGTGAAAGCAAGCATGCCAGTCTTTTAACAGCTGCTGGTCTGCGCGACTGCAAATGCAGATAAAGTAAGACGAAAATTTAAGTGAGAATTTTGAGTACAGAACTTTACCATGTAGAAGGCAAGGGTAACCTTTTAACTTATGTCGGAAATAGCTAAATAACCAACCAATTAACTAGCTAACTAGCTAACTAACTAACTAATTAACTAACTAACTAATTAACTAAATAACTAACTAACTAACTAATTAACTAACTAACTAACTAACTAACTAACTAACTAACTAACTAACTAACTAACTAACTAACTAATGTACTACCTAAATAACCAACTTACAAACTAACTAACCAACTAACTAACTAACTAACTAACTAACCAACTAACTAATTAACTAATTAACTAACTAACTAATTAACTAATTAACTAACTAACTAACTAACTTACTAACTAACCAACTAACTAACTAACTAACCAACTAACTAACTAACTAACTAACCAACTAACTGACTAACTAACTTACAGACTGACCTACTTACTAGGATAGTATAATTTCAAGTGCACAATGGGGCCTATTTATTAACAAATACATAAAAACGACGTTTATCACAGCTTTTCGTTTTGAAATTGCAAAATGAAATCAGAACAGCACGGGGATTGACGAATTATCCAGGCTGAATAAAAATATGAGGACAGTTAAAACCCAAATTGCAAAACGAAGAAAAAGGATAAAGTTAAATTAAATTTACAAAAACTGAGCACTGCAAAGACAAAATGTAAATGGAAATTAGTCACTGTAGACTTGGAATGACAAAAATGAGATGGAAAACAGCAAATACACTGACAGATGCTTTTGGTGAATGGAAGAACAGATATGGAGAGCAAAATGCAAGTGAAGGGGTGGTATTTAATTCAATTTAAAATGGCGAAATGAAACTGAGACAAAAATGAAGGCAAAAATTGAACCATACCTTTCAAACAAAACGTAATGCAAACCCAAGAATTATATTAAAGTAAAATGGACCAGATGGATCATAAGAAAAACAAATAAAATGAAATAATCAAGGGGAAGGACCATACTAAAGCGATAAAAAATCAAAGAATTCAACAGATTAGTGTCAAAAGTACTTGAAGTGAAACCTATACGAATAAAAGTGAATATCTCCACAGTGGGTCTACCAGTTACAACAGAGACAAGCTAATTGTGACAAGGTGGCTTTGCAAATACTTGTGTAAAAACCGTTTATAGTTTAACACACATCTTAAATAACATCTTTGAAATTGAACTTAGCAGCGTGGAGCTGAAATATATTTGAAGAATGAATTCAAGAAATGATTTTTCATTGTCCATGTGGGGAACATTGTACAGAACAGATATACTAGACCAAAGCTACAAAACGGCGTTCCTTCTTTGGAATTAAAACATTATAATTGTGTAGTTTTCATAATTAGCGTCTTGTAGCATACTCTGGGGGCAGGTATGCAATTATTGCCAGAATGTGGAATACAATTTTGAAGAAACGTCTGTTTTAAAATCACTTCTTTTTGTAAAAATTGACTGTGTTGAATGAAGGATAATCTATTCTGCATGAAAGCTGATTACTAAGCAATGTCTTTTGCAAGTTTTTTCTGACACAAAGTGCAAAGCAGGTATGTTTGCAAACAGATATAATTTGTGTTATCAACATTGTCGAATCTAGCAAGGCAAGTGTAATATTAGCCGACAAGATGATCTTAATTTCTATTCAAAGAGTTTGGAAAGTAGTTTTAAATCAAAACGGACCAGGAAAATCTAAACTGCAGGTGGCTCACAGCTTCAAGGCTGTTATTAAAGCAATGGTTTTGCATATCAGGGCATAATCAAATGGCTGAAGCAGGCTGACAGTCGGGCAAAATTGAAAGGTTTATTCACTAGTTTTGCTGCAAGAACCTGTTACAGCAATGAAGCAATCAACGCCGTCAATAGCTGTGCCTATTACCTGATTTATTTCAAGGAACTTTTAGCATGATTCTCCAAAAACATTGCATACTCCTGTTTTGATTAAAATATATAATTCTTAAATTCTACGCTTATAATTTACCACTAGGCCTACATATCGAAACAAACCGTGGTATATGGTGCGGATATGGCTCGTGGTACATGGTGCGGATATGGCTCGTGGTACATGGCGCGGATCATGGCTCGTGGTACATGGCTCGACTCACTCAGGGCTCTAGAAGTGAAACTGGAAGCCGTGGCTTTAGAAGCAGCTAGATGCAACAGTAATCCAGAATAGGGATATGTGTTTCTTTCTTTTCAAAGAGTAGAATTTGGAAAAGCACTGGTAGTGGGTTTAGAGGCCTCTCCTCAGACTTTCGATTGTTCTTCTCTTGTTAATAGATACGTCGACGGTAATATCCCGAAATCAAAACGTCAGGTGCCTTATAATAACATCTCTTATTAAACTGATAAGCTACTAAATGTTCTTTCAGAGTGCATGAAAAAGGAAAAAACGGATAACATGATGCAAATTCATTAAATCTTGTCATAAGTCGGGTCCTTCAAACCAAAGTGCATACTAAGCCTAAATACAAAGTGTCCTCTGGATTCTCGTGGTATGAAGGTATGAAATATGAAATACATAAACAAATAAAAAAGGGGAACATCTGCTTTTACTTTACATTGTTTGGCTCTGATATCCGTTTAGTTCTTGAAGAAAATAATAGGTTCCAAACATTCATTGTCAGGGGATAGAAGTTGATAAGAAATTGAAATTGAATAGAAATGAATAGGAAAGAAATTGAATAGCTAAGAAATTGAATAGGTAAGAAATTTGTGCAGAAAGTTGAACCCTTAGATCAGTTCATTTGAAGGAAGTTTTTCAAATGTACAAGACTGATGGTTTTCGGTAGAATTATTATGTGTAAGAAGTAAAATATATCTATCAGAACGAGAGCTCTCTTTAAAATCGAGAAAAATTGCAAAACCGAATAATTTGCAAGATCTAGGACTCTTTAATAGAGTCTTTGCATATGGATTTCTTACTAATTCAGAGAGCAGCAAAACCCTTCTTCAAGAAATTTGGCTGCTAAAATTCTTTATCGCAGATTTGTCTTCTCCATATGAGAAAAGAAATTTGAGTGACTATAGACGTTAAAATGATTAATATATAATCATTTCTATGCTGTTTTCAAAAACATAACCAATCTTTTCTCATCTCTTGAAAAAAAAATATAAATAAAAAGCAGTCTGATACACTCATTTTTTATAAGAAACTGGCTATAAGAAACGAGTATTGGACAGTCAGAAAAAATTAAGAAACTTCAGTACTCGAAGCAATAAATTAAGAAACTATTAAATCGTGATAAAACTGAGAACAACGAAATTTTGTAAAATCCCAGAACAAAATTGCCCTGTTGGCCTAGAACTTAAGACACAAGGGATAAAAATATACTTTTCACGTCTAAATACAGCATCAGAACGGAAGCGAATCTCTTGACATGAAAAAAAGGTCACGAACATTTCATAACATCATTTATGACATTATAATTAAGAAACTTTTAAGAAACAGTGAGTATTGAAATTTCCAGAACATTAAGAAACTGGAATACACAACACCGACCTTTGTTTCTTATAAAAAAGTGTTATGACATTTAGGACTTTTTATAAAGAGTTAAACTATAAATTTTCTGTTACCTTGACTGGAATAGATTACAGGCTTTCCCGGGAAACGCGTGCGATCGCAGTCGCACGCGCTGGTACACGCCTCCCCACACCGAAGAGTGCGTTTAATCACACGCCTATTTTTGTAATCATTCGTACGTTGTTTAACCAAAGCGCTGGAAACTAATAAGGTGACAAAACCTCAAGAAATTGTTTTGTGTTTTTTATTTTGATGTGTTTTACCGGTCTTGTCCACTGTACTGGGTCAACTTGATACGTTGTGACGACACTTGAATGCAATTAAACACGGACCAAATGACCGTAGCATCAGGGCTAGTAGTAGTCAGGACAGAACCCCCCCCCCCCCCCACCCCCCCCATCTCGCTAAATCCTTCCCTGCAGGTGATACCTTGTATTGATAAATAGATGGTGTGCAATAGGGCCTTAATACTTACACATCTACTCCCCAAATGACTACCCATGAAAAGAAGCACTAGACATAAAAACACAAGCAAAAAGGTCCATTATCACAGACCATTCAAAGCTGCAATCCAAACTACGTGCTTAGTGTGAGAAACTAAATGGCTTGATAAAACTAGGAGAAATAAATATCAGGTTGAATAATGGAGAGCACAGATTTTGGTGACAGAATACCAAAACCTATACTGAATGTCACCCTGACATTAAATTAAAGATCATCTGAATTTTGTATTTGTTTGTATTTGTTCTTAATTCTACCAAGCATACAGAAGTAGTTTTTAGGACACTGGGC
Organism: Rhopilema esculentum; assembly: GCF_013076305.1. The sequence continues at coordinate 2,619,235 of NW_027019698.1, read as the reverse complement.
AGCTATGATTAAAGAGCAGTTCCTGATCTTTCTTTCAATGTGGTTATACTGCAATATATATATATGCCTGAGTTGCAAAGACGGGTGACTCCCCTCACTCTTGTTATCCACAACCACAGCCACTTGGCAATCTTCACAAATAATAGCACTCTCATGAGCCATCAAGATCAGTAACGAGAGCTTCTCTTTCACTACTGTGGCCTACACCCGGGCATTGGCAAGCATGGCCTTCCCTAATAGTAACACAATACTGATTGCATAACTGACGCCTGAGTCTTGCAAATATACAATGAAAATACTAAAACTTGAATTAAGTACGAAACTAGCCTAAAATAAAGATTTCAAGTACCTCAAAATGTGATGCTACAAAATATTTTTGTTTGCTGTTTTTGAATGAGTTCAGAGGTTACAGAACCGCTTTCTTGGAAAAATCAAAGGTCTTGTAAATTATCAAATAACACTGTAGGCTTTTTGAATAAAAGATGAATGCAGAAATTAGACATAATTAGACATACTTATTTTTGCTCCCATGTCATCGTCCTGTAGTGTTGCATAGATATTTAAAGTATAGTAAAATGTAGCCTATGTTTGAAATATTTTATATGGATATAAAAAAATGTAGAAATGGCCAATTTTTATCCTAATCGGATTTATATTTCATGGCACATTAATTATGCATTTTATCATGTTTTCAATACATTGATATAACATGTGCCAGTAATTAATTGACCTTTGCAAAGAAAAATGTTAATTATTTTAAAAAAAATTTTCCTGGTACAATTTACTTACATTGATCGATATTTAAATTCATCATATTGTACCACACGCATTTTGGTATATCTTTGCAAAGAACACTGCTAATTTTGTTCAATTTTTTTATTTTGGAAATATACTGAAATCCTCAGAAATATCACTGACACAGCACCCGAAGATACCATCATGCACTCTTGGATAAACTTCATACACTCAAAACACTAGCTGGAGAGGGTTCAGATACAATTACCAAGTTAAAACTAAAATATTTTACTTAATATCTCAATATTGGCAATATACTGTAGCCGAATAAGATAGCTCTCATATCATTTTGCAAAATAATTAATATTCTGATCAATTTTCAAAACAGAGAAATGTCCAAACATCTAATCTAATATCAACACATGGAAAGGTAGTGGTTACCAACTTTGATCAGAGTAGCAAGAATACTGAGCACTAACCTCATTGATGTTGACCCCTCCAGATGTAATATGTGGTGAACCAGATATACCAATGACCCTTTCCTGCTTTTCAGAATGAAACAAATCTTTGCATTGAAGACAGATAACAACCATGTCATTTAATTCCACCGCCAGTAATGGCTTCTGGTGGAAAGAGGATCTTATCAGTTTCTTGTCTAGCAAAGTTACATCAGAGTAGTGTGCTGCACTACCACAAATGAAGCAAACAAAATGATGAGGCTTGTAATTTCTTTTCCATCTGTCATCATCAGGTTTTGATTTCCTTTCATAGTGATGCCACTGAAGCATCAAATTTTGACTACAAACTTCACAAGCTATCAATTTTGGCTCTCTGTCAACTACACTGTCTTTCAGTTTTGCTAAACAAGGGAAAAATGGGTGGTTCTCAACTTTGTTGTTATGTGGCACAATGTCAAGCTCCTGTGTCTGCCTTGCAGTAACAAAAGTATGACATATTTCACACTTTACCTTTTTATTAGTAGTCTCAATGCTAGATCTATCACAATTGGCATTGACATCACCCTCAAATCTCTGAAGACTGTATTCTCGCAAATGAAAGGGAATGTCTCTTTTATCAAACCTGTCCCATTGGCAAGTGATATTTCTATAGCAACTCAAACAAACTAATGATTGCCCAAGTTTTTTAGCAAAGTATGATCCTGGAACTTTTTCAATATTTTCAAGGAAACTCAAATCCACATTTGCAAAAGGATTTGAGTAAACTTCTTTCATCTCTCTCCTGATCTCTCTGCGATGACAAATTATGCATACAATCTGTTGCTCATCTGGCAATTGTGCATGTATTAGACTTAACAGGCTGCTCAGGTTCTTGGTTTTGCCAACAACAGAATAAAGCTGATCGCAGACAGGTATTCCTGCATCATAATAATCATACCATTGGCTATAAAGAACACTAACACATTTATTGCAACATTTGACATTGTTTGCTTCATTGATTGGTTCTGCACCTGGTGGCTTTCTAAGATTTTTCAAAAATGGAAAAAATGGCTCACCATTAGCAACAAGTTTGCATTTCAGTAGTGTTGCTTCAGAATTATCATTTTTTCCACAAATGAAGCAAACAAATGGCTTGGATGTACTCCTCCCAAAAACATACTTGCGTTCAGAAATTGGAGTTCCTTTTTGTGAATGCATATCCCATTGCAAAAACAATGTTTCAAAACATTCTTCACAAGACAGTATGCGGCCTTGTGAGTCAATTTTGTTGTTTAAATCTTTATGAAAAGATAACAGTGATGGGAAAAAGGGGGTGTCCTTTTTCAACTGTGGTTTGGTATGAACTGGCTTTATTGAATGCACAGGCGTTGAGTTTCCACAAAGAAGACAAACCTTTTGGTCATCACTGGTGATGCCACTTTCACTTGTCGCTTCGGTAGATTTTTCTTCCACTTTCCCAGCCCCAACACTACTTGAGGAATCCTCAAGAACACATTCAACACTGTCATTTTGATATGAATCTACATGTACTGTAGAATTTGATCCCATCGTTTGCTCATACAAGATCTGTCTTTCATCTTCTGATATGTTACTTTGAGAGTCGAAGAACAAACTATCCGGGCCTAAATGCTGGTCTTGATGGGCAGTCGGGTGTTTCAGCCAATATAATCGTTTCCCTGAAGGTGTACCATTCTCCTCGTATGTATTCCACTGTTGAATAAGAAACGAGTAGCATAGGTTACAAACCAAGTACTCGCCATCCTTTCCTTTTTTAGGCTTATCTGACGATGCCTTGTGGTGATCAAGAAACGGAAAGAATGGTTTTCCGTTCGAGTCTTGTTTTGAACTTAAAGGCCATTTAGCTTGTTCTGATCCACAAATATTACATTCGACCATGTTTGTTTTAAAAAGACTTAAAAACACTTAGTATTATCGTCCAAGCATTTATTTTTTCTGTGTACAAGTTTCATCTACACGTTCGGCGATCAACATCATCCCGCGAAAATAAACAAAGTGGCTTCTCTGACCAAGCGGTGGTTGATGTTGCTATCAGTTGATCATCAAGAATCGAAAGACGGGGTTGGTTCCTCTTTGGATGGGGGTTAATTCGATGGGAGACTTAATCGAGGATGGGGTTTATGAAAATATCTCCAAATAGATTTGTGAAACACGTCATGATTCAAGGAAAGTCGAACAGATGAAATTTTTACACGATTTTGGTGCTGTACTTGAATCTTTTGAGACAGCTTGATCTATTGAGACGTGAGTACAGTAAGTTGGTAAATTTTAATGTTTTAGTGACATAAACTATTGTATCAAAGTTAAGATAACCAAGATGTAGGGCTGAAATAAAGCTAAAACCTTAAGCCTAATTTTAATGAGAGATATGCATTTCATAGAAAACATCGTTTTATAAACAAAGTCAATTTCGTGGTGACAAACAACCCTTCTGTTAAATTGTAATCTTTAAGAGGTGATAACATCAGGGAAAAAGGCTTTTCAAAGGGACGTCCTTTTTAGATTTTTTTCATTTGAGGGCTTCAGCAGTAAGAAAGGAGCTACTTGGCACTGCCTAAATTCTCTTTCCTCTAAACACCGAAATACCAGGTTGGAAGTTCACTTTTTATGCTTGACTCTTTTCTTCGGAAAATGTAGCGTCTGTAATACAGTCACGTAGCTGCAAGAGGCACGGGGGGGAGGGGCTGTGCATATTTTGGCATATTTATAATTCCATGACCTTTTTTTAGTTCAAATATATCTGTTTGTAATATATCTGTTTTCTTGTTTTAAAACCTGCTCCTCCCCCCTCAGGTATGGTTCTTGCTCGAGTTTGCCCCTCCCCCCCCGATTCCTCCCTTTTCCATTGCGATTGTCCCCCCCCCCTAGCCGACATATGCAGCTATGTGGTTGCTGCAATATGCCGCACTTTGTTATGCTTTGTTACAAATGTAATTTTATTGATAATTCTGAAAAATATATTATTTCTTTACAATTTGTAGCGAAGGCCCTGTCTGTGGTTTGGGTCGCAGACTAGAGTCCAAGGGTTTACGGTTCTAACTACTGACATTCATTAAAGTGCGAATAAGAATCGAGGTGTGCTCACATCGAGAGGAAGCACTAAGACACTGCTCAATAAGCGCAGCTTTCCAGTGTCCTAAGAACTTCCATAGGAATCTAGAAACTAGAAAATACCAATACAAATAAAAAATACCCGTTGCTTATGAGTAAATTTGGATGTAGATCATCCATTTGGTGCTAAAGGTGCCTTTCTACCAACCCATTGAAGCAGAGGCAAAAAGAAATATGTGCATAAAATGAAGAAACACATAATTGGGATACCTATTTGAAAGTGTTAGCTTTTTAAATTGGGCATCGTACTGCACACTTTCCCTTTTTACCCTTAACCTTAAATGTTCCTTGAGTTCTTGATACTTTCGAGGAGACCGAAGACTAAGAGTGTTTGGAAAAATATGTCGATGTCGGGCGAAAACATAGTTACTGGTCAATCTGGATCAATGGCAGCACCAGTCACTTCCAAGTAAGAGGGTAGTGGACGTGACCCATAGATCCAGTGTTTTTTGCCTTATTCCAGTGCTTTATACTATGTGTATTCCCCTTAAGCAAGTCTAAAAAACGTGACCTACCCTTCCCCAGTGGAGTATTTATATCAATTTTTAGAAAAATTATGTAAACCATGCTTTGAAAAAAGTCGGGGGATGATAGGGATAATTACCTTCTCCCATATCACCCCTTGGCGCCACCACTGATCTGTGTTCCGAAACGTCCCAATTTGCTGCCCGGACGAATGGATAAATTTTTTCTACCCAATATAAAATTGAAAGGTTTATCAATTTAACTTCCCGGCCATTACGTTTTATTACTGCTTTAGAAGGTAGTAGATTTAAATTGTTACTGTGTTTTCAGTTAAAATCGCGTGCCTTTAGATAAACAGATAGATAGATTGATCAATCATTACACTAACACTCCAACCTGTTATACCATTACATTTCAACCTACCAATCAATCATTTCAAACAATCTAGCAAAAGTTGAAGTGGACACAGCTAACATAGAAATACTAGAATTCAGGTTTTTTTGTAAACATGTGTCAACTGGCAGCCTTTCGGTATGTAAACAGCGCCAAAAAAAGGTATACTGTTTTTTAAGTAAATTAGTCATTGCAATCAATCAATCAGTCAAAAGAAGCCTACTGACTACCTATCTAAACTAATTAAATAATTGGCTGTATAGGTAAAAAGCTAACAAGGAAAAACTTAAGTAGGAAACCACAATATAATCATTAATTGCTAGGTTAAAAATATTCTGAATAATTTCCATAAACATTTAACATTGCCCTAAAGCTAAGGTTATTTTTAAGACTGTTCCATCAACTAATTTGAAAAGAATATTTTTTGTAGAGATTTTTTTATCATGAAACTCGCATATGGTTTGGCAAATAACTATAAACACTATCAGATGGTTTTAGTTGAAGTGAATTAGTTAGAAAGAGTCAAGAATCCATAAGGAGCTGGTTTGATGAATACTGGATACAAGCAATCTAATCTAAAACATTCGCTTGGATTAACTTTTTTAGTGCATCAATGAAATAATTTATTAGTTTGATGTAAGGAATGTTTTGAACTTTTTCGTATAGTTTAAATAAGATGACAGTCATGTCTTCGAGCATATGTCCTTGTGCAAAACACCTTGAATATTCGCAAGGACCGCGGAGCACATTACGGATTGAGGAGGCTAAAACGTTTTTGGGAGGAATAAGGAAAAATGCTAAAAATCAAGAGCAAGGTGACTTTTTGTATGGTTTTAGGTACATTTTGAAAATTATTGGGAATAACAAATGGCTAGCACAAAATGTCTACATGGAAGCGAAAATATTCAACGATCTACCAAAAGACGTAAGAATGTTTGAAAACTGGCAAGATTTTAAAAAAAACTTCATTTAATTTAACAACAAGAATAGTTTGTCAAAATGAATAAAGTTTTTAAAACTAATATGGACTTTTAATATGATACCTATAGCTATATAATTTTAAACTGGGGTTTTAACATATTCTTTCTATTTCATTTTATTAACAACAGGCATTGATAACAGCAATGATTTTGTTGAAGGTTTTATCCTGTTTAAGTTGATGTATCATTTTAATTATTTTTATATGAAACAGATAAAATTTTAGAAACAGATCTATTTTGATTCTATTAAAACAGAAATAGAATAACACCTACAAGGGACTGGCGTGCCATTTATGACTGAGACCCCGTTTACACTAGAGTGTTTTATCCGGATAAATTTTCATCCGGATAAAAATTTATGCGGATAGGCTCTCCGTCTACACGAGCGAATTTTATCCGTGTAGATATTTATCCGCTTTGCCGTACAAATATTTATCCTGCTACGAAAGCGAATAAATTTTTGTCCGGATAGAAAATTATCCGGCAAAGGGTAGTGTAAACAGTTTTATCCGGATAAATTTTTATACGCATACACAGTGAGGCTTTTCTGTTTCATATTGAGGCCATTTAAATATGATAACGAAACGGCGCAAGAGAAAAAATTGGCGCGCTTTTGTTAATATTTCATGTCATTTTTGCTGTTTCCTGAACTATCATGGATGAAAGTCTTCAAAACATCATACTATCTCTGTTTGCATTTTTAAGCTCAGTAGCTGCTGCAGCAAGGCTAAACGCTCAGCTAGTTGCTATATCTGAGAGATCCTATAGAGTTAGCCAACGCAACTTGGAATCAATAGTTGACTATAGCAATTCACGGCTGCAAAGAATAAGCCGTATTCTGAAAGCTTCAAGAAGAAATCGACGACCACGCCGATTCTGGGAAAGACCTTGGAGCAGCAAAGCAGTTTCCTAATCTGTCCATGTGAAGTTCTTATCAGCCTTCTTGCTACTTCCCGTCGATGTATTCTCCGATTTCTTTGGCATTGTCGACTTTATGACAGAAATATCAACGTGCTCACTCTGACATCAATGAAAATTATTTTCGCGCGTTCTTAAATCAAGGGTTGTGCGCATGCCCAATTAAAAAACTCACCATTTAGTTTCACCGTGTAAACGGAGGGGCTAAACGAATAAAATTTTATCCGGTACAACGTAAACGGATAAAAATTTATCCGGATAAAAATTTATCCGGATAAAACACTCTAGTGTAAACGGGGTCTGAAATAAGAGCGTAAAGAATTTGACAACTAGAGACGTGTAACTGTAACTGTGACCAGTGGCGTAATGGGGGTCCTATCCAAATGAACGCAATGGCAATTTTTCTCATAAACTCAGTTTAGGGGGGAGCTGAGCTATAGTTTATTCAATCAAATAACTTTTAAAGCTTTTGAAATTATGACGAACTTTAGCAAAGTCGTAAAAAGTTGGATACAAAAAAAATTTTGGGGCCCCTTTTTATCGAGATCCCTTAGTATTAGAATCCATGTACAAAAAAATGAAAGACAGAAGGAGTTCCTTTTCACCCTTGAACTCCATTTGCGATAGCGAGGTTTAGATTCGGAACGAGGACGGGTACGGCACTGTCATATCCTCGTTTTTCAATACATGTTTTGTAGCTTAGAGTTTTTTATCAATTATATTGTAGCTATTTCATAGGCATTTTTAGTTCTGCATTGCTGAAAAATTGTTAAAGAGAATAATTTCTCAATTTCAAAGGGACAATATCTTTTAAACGCCTTTCCGGTATTTCAAACATTTAAAAGGGAACCAGTTAGGCCCGAAATGAATTCCAACACTAAGCTCTGCAATCAATTCTACGCACTTCCAGTTGTTAGGTTTTTTCTAATCTAAATTCGTTACTGTAATTGATACTAAAGCCGAAATGAAGACAGCACAGTTAAAAAGCCTCATTGTCGAGCTCTCAAGACCAACATTGGTCAAAAAATTGTGTTGCACACATATCAATAACAATGTTGAAATGAAGACACGTGTCTGTTAATATTGAACATATGTTGAGTACCTGAGCCCCATACTCTGTACTTTTAGCCAGGGGTCTGGAACTCAGAGAATTGTTGAGCATCAAAGAAATGTCCCACGTCCACAAACCTTGTCAAACTTCAAACACTAGCTACAGCTGAATGTGAAGAGAATGACAATTTTGATGCTTTCTAAGAGAGAATGACAGAAACAATGAGCTAGGGAACTTTTATCTTTCGATTTTTATCCTAACGGATTTCTACCATATCCACAAATGCGATAAAAAAGGGGTATCAAAAGTAAAGTCGGCAGTTATCTTACAGATTCATTGTCATCAAAAATACGCAAAAGAACTGTATTTGGTTGACATAAAGAAATGTAGAGGTTCGTTAAGATTCATGAAAAGAGAGATGTAATGAAAGGTTCACTGGTACGAAGAAATGTTATGACGATACGAGGATGCTAACTACTCAGCTCAAGAGGCTTGAGAGAAAGCACTTGAAACTCGTTCATTAGTTTTGGCTATTTAGATTTACAAAGGACAGGCAGTGCTTGTAAAAGACTATACTAGGCCTCGCTGTTAATTTCGGTATTATAAAACAATTTGTGCTGCGTGAAAACAATCAGTAAAACCAGTGAAAAAAGTAAACAATCGTTTGGTGGTTCAAAACTTGAAAATGGTTTTGAAAAAAGCAAACATTTGAGTAAACTAAAGCTTTTCGTCTGACACTCTTCAGAATTAAAAACGTCAGAACATGGATCGAAAATTTTGAAAAAGAAGTACGAATCTTAAGAACTTTTATTCTAAAATTGGATGATTATGATCACTTAAATAAGAACATATCTAACAAAAAAAATTAAGTTTTTACTAGCTGGTAAATTTTGAATTTGAATAGGTCAGCAAGAAAGCTTGAGGGTTCTTTCAAGATAAGCACACCATTTTCAATGCCTACTGAACAGAAAAAATTAGAAAAATGTGTATAAAGAGTAAGCAATAAATCTGTCAGTTATTTCCAAGTACCAATGAGTTCTTCTCAATATTATTGATATAAATCTTTTGATTTGCTTCCTTGTACAGTTTTACTTAAATTTCTAGTTATATTAAACTATATTGTACAGCATGCAAGCTAGTATATTTACTTTGATATGTCTGCCTTGTATTGGTCACCTGTTTTGCCAGAAAAGAAACCACAATATTAAGGCAAATATTTGGAAATAAAAAGTATTACCTATTCACATTATTGGTCTTTTCAAACATATGTTTAAACTTAAATTAACATCAATCAGAGCAAGGCAAGAGCTCAGCTACATCTTAATTATATTTTGGTTTTGGCAAAGCAACATTTCCTATTTTCTAAACTTCAATCAGTAAAATGTATTTCCGCTGCTAAACTTTATTTTTTTGTGGGTGACGACTGATTTGCTTCAACCATGTTTTAAAACCTTAAGAAGAACCATTTTCTTAAATTTTTTATTCATATACTGATTTTAGAAAGATTCTTTTATGAGGGGGCTTTTACTTATCCTTAAAAAAGGGACATAGCCATCGACCCCCTCTTAGGAAGTTATTTTGGCGTGGTATGTCGCATCTCTCAACTTTATGCCAGTTGGCGGTAGGATAGAAATTAGGCACTCAAAACACTCACATAAAAGCTATGGGAGGTACAAAACTTGAACTTTCCACTTTTGCCGGAGAACCAAGGATTGCTTTTGCAGTAAAGTTACGTTTAGCATGGGAAGAGCTGCTTGATGTTGGCAAAAAGATAATGATTAGCGGCTCGCTAAACGTCGTCACCTGTTGAAATGATCTTCAAGACACTCGCATACCATGAAAATATTAATAAGTATTAAGTCAATTTCTGATGAGGTGGGTCAAAATCTATTACAGTAGAAATCCGCATAAAAGAACCTGTTTTTATAAGAACCTTGAGCTGAAATTTAATCTTTTAAACCTCATAATTAAGAACCCCCAAGAGGCTGTTATTTAGAAAGGTTCTGATATGTATTTTTGAAAAGGTATTTTTACACCCTATTCACACTGGCAAATTAAACCAGCTTAGAGTAAATCAGGTTATGGTATGTTGCATTTTAATTGGACAATCTAACAACACAAACTCATTTGATTGGCTTGAAATTTAACATGGAAAACAAAGCTGGTTTTAGTGTGTCTGTTAGAATTCTTGCGTTGGAAAACATTTTTAATGTGTGCAAGGCCTGTACGTATATAAGAACCTTGTTAAGAACCTTTTAGACTGGAATTCGGAATAGTTAATTAAGAACCTATTCAGGCTGCCAGAAAAAAAACCTAGGTTCTTTTATGCGAGTTTCTACTGTAAATGGCGTTGTACGTTATCCGCTTCCAAAAACAGCATTTGATACGTAAAGCATCAAGTAATAAGGAACGACTTGCTATAACTTGACAAAGTGTAGCGTTTCAGGGATCGTAGGAGAAGGCTCATAGAATAGTCATTAGTTTGTGTTTTCTCTTTATTCACCAAATTCAGAACTGACTACTTTCTTAAAAACATAAGGAAGTCTCCTGCAGCTCACAATCGTTGCGTAATCGGAAGTATATAATATGAACATTACAAAAGACCTAATATTGCTAAAAGAGTTATACTGGAAATAGGTTGCAGCTTTTTTTAGATAATGAGCTTAGTGACTGGACAAATATCAAGCGAGGAGTCCGTCAAGGATTCATTTTGTCTCCGGATTTGTTCTTCTTGTATACAAAGCTGATTATGAAATAAGTGAGTAACGACTGGACTTTTAAAACAAATCGTCAATTTCTATCTGATATCGGACATGCTGACGATGCAGACTTGACATCGGATGATGAACAAGATCTTGGAGAAATGTAAAATATCTTAAAAGCTCTATTGAGCCCCCCTCTTTATTAAGGCCGCCTCTCTATTAAGGCCCCCTTTATCAAGCAATAACTTTAAATAAGCCCCCCTCTCTATTGAGTCCCCCCTTTTTAGCCTTTGGTGTCAAATATATAAATCATGCGCATTTGGTAGGTCTCTTGATGGGTGTGATGATGATAAGATCGTGTGCATTAAATCCACACGGCCTATGTAAAGACTAATTTGTGTGACTTAGTAGTGTAGACAAAAGGAGTTCGTTTTCACCTTAGGACTTCATTGGTAACATTCTCAATAGGCAAGCAGCACTGATTGGTCAACCTCAACAGTCATATGCTCGTGTTTCTGATTGGCCTATTTCGATTCACAACTGGGTATATACATTTACTAGCATAGAGTTTTCGGTCTATGTTCTGACGTTTTAAACTCTGAAGGGTGTCAGACAAAAAGCTTTAGTTTACTAAATGTTTGCTTTTTCAAAGCCATTTTCGACTTAGTAGTCAGTCGAAATTTGTTTTGAAGATGTCTGAGGGTTATCAATTTATCCTGGTGATGTTGATGAAGAAGAGGAACTTATAATTCATTGATTAAACTTTCGAAGCTGCTAGCAAAGTTTTTGATAACATTTGTATGACATTTTCATAACATAAAATGTCCAAGGGTATTTTTAAAACTTTTTTTGCTTCAAAATTTTAATAAGCCCTCTCTCTCTAATAAGCCTCCCTCTCTTTTAAGCACCCCTTATAGGACTGAAAAAATAAATAAGCCCTCGGGGACTTAATAGAACTTTTACGGCAGTCTAAAAGCAGAGAGTTAAGAAAAGGTTTGAGTTTAAGCAAGAAGAAAACAAAAGGTGGTGTTGTTCAATAAAAGCAAGATATTTACTAGGTGCCATCTCCAGTTAAAAATGTCAACGAAATAGACCAAGTGAATGAATTCGGGTATCTAAGTAACATCCTAACTAGTGATGGAAGAAGTTATAAAGAAATAAAGCGCAGAATTGCAATGGAAAATACAAAATTTATGGAAAGAGAGGGCCTTAACAAAAAGAACTATACCAATCGAAAAAAGGATATTTTTAATGTTATACTTGGTCAATTATATTTATGAAAGTAAAACATGGACAATCAGTACAGACATGAAAAAGAAATTGGAATCAATGGAAATGTAGTGCTGTTGAAGAATGACGAAGATGTCCTGGACAAACAAAGTAAAGAATGACGAGGACTTGGAAATGTCAGGGTAACTGATTAAAAGAATAACTTAAAAGCAACTAAGATTTTTCGGCTACAATATCAGAGTAATGGTCTCGTGAAGTTAGTACTTGAAGGAAAGATTGATAATTCAAGATCGATAGGACGTTGCTTTCTTATAATGCTATCAAATACAAAAGCAATAAAAATATTCTATTTACAAAGTGATATATTTGCTGATAATTTCAATTTTTCAATTTAAATTTTCAAGAAATTGATAACTCCATACAATGCTTGCAGTCGACCTTCCACTTAGGCATGCAACTGTCTATATTCAGCAACTTTTGGTAAAAACGCCCTACCACTCGAAAATCCTTTAAAATTCCCTGAACCTTTCTGTTTCCAAAAGCGTAATTAGTAAAAGAAATGCTTGACAGGAATGAAGAACAGCTATAGTTTAATATAAAGAAACAAACAAAGCACAAAAGGAATTTTGTCATTCTTTTGTAAAAGACTATTTGCTAAACATTAGGTTGTAAAGAGATATATAGTCTCATTGTACATTCAGTCGTTTTTTATTGAATAAATGAATCTGGTTATCTTATCAAAATGGTTGAAGTATCATTATACATTGATAGTGTTTTAGCGAACGCCTTATTTTGTTAAGATTCATTTACTTTACAGCGTCAAGACTGTACAATGTTTTTGTCTTTGCTATCGTATTTTATCTTCTATTGACATAATCTTGTCTATGTTATTTTCCAGTTTCTATTTCTAGCTGGTGATCAAAATGTTTGAATTTACTAATGTTTGTCTGTGCGTTTTTCCAGTTCCTAAATCTTAACTGATGAGCTCATGCTTGACTTCTCAAAGTTCACTTTACGTAGTAAAGACCATTTTGCGACTCTATGGGACAAATCTAAAAAGTCAGGAAAACATCACGGCGGAACAGGAAATTCAAAGTGGGAGGGGAGGGTTCTCGAGTTGATAGCAAAATCTAACTAAAAAAGCAGCTCTTGAAAAACGCACCAAAATACTTCATGATATGTTATGCCTATGATTTTATCTGGTACTCCTTATGCTAACGATACATTGGAAGGGCCGGCGAGAGGTTGTCTGAGGCCCTGGGTATATTCGAATAAAGAGGCTTCCCTGCGAGCAAGAAATTTTTGCGACAACGCCCTTAAGATAAGCTTAAAATACATTCCAGAATATTTCTTGCAGTTATTTTCTTGCAATTGTTCAAAATATTTTGCTGTTTTTAGGACACGCTTTTGTTATGTTTGATTAATTCCACTCTTAAAATTGAATTCATTACTTTATGAGGCTCCATAGACCTCTGTTTATTCCTTCGAAGTCAAGCAATAAAAGGATTTATTGCACTTTTCATTTCCTCTATTTCTTTTCCTTTATTCTTATCTTTTATTCTTTTCTAATTTTCTTAAAAGAATTTTTTTGCAAAAAAGTTTGGGGCTGAACCCACCTATGGCGCCGCGAACGAGAGGATGAAAAGATTGAAAAGGGACCAAAAGATGATCTGCAGAAATTAAGTATAACGCAAGCAGTAAAATGTTCAAAGCAGAGATGTCTCAAAAAGCACAAAATATGAAATTTTCTAAAAAGAACTAGTAAAACACTGATTTGTTTTTTAACGTTTGTGTGATACTTCCTAAAAATTTACGACCACACCACTACAAAGACCCAAAGTGTTTTTGATTCTTAAAAAAGACACAAAAGGCATCGCTAAATATAGTGCTAAAGGGGGGTTTCCAGGTCCCATTCGCCGGCAAACCGGGTGAGCCATCCTTCATTTGCCGAAAAGTTTGAAGGTTTAACGACTAAGCAAGCCTATACTGGTCTGTTACATTTACTCTGATGAAGTATGCGGGGGCGATATATCAGTATATATTAAATTTATATTTAAATTATATTTTACAACATTGGTTCTCGCCGTCGTTTTGCATTGTTTCTGACTTTTACTTTGTATCAGCGCAATATTAAAAATGGCAAGAATAGCAAGATTCACAGAATTCGATGGGCAGCCTATCCTAGTTTCTTCTTTCCTTTATTTTCTGAGCACCCTTAGATGGCAGAAATACTTGCTTTGACGAATTAAACACTGAATATGAAAAGGTGTTTTATCAAGTGGCTGTCTCTATCTAAAAGGAGCCATTTTGTTTATTTTAACTCATTTGTTATGGTTTAGAAAGTACAACCTTTATGGTATCCAAGCTCTGGCAAGAGCTTACAAATGACATTAAAACATTTTCTTGCCTCGCAATATTTAAGAAAAATGTTAAACTTGGAAAAATACAAAATGCAACTGCAGACTATGCAAACCTTACGTTGCACAGATTGGATTCTTGTAATAGTCATCGAATAATTGTATATTTTTATCTAATGAGTTATCCTTTTAATTTTGTACATTTTCTATATTATTTTATCCATTCATTGTCATTGATTTAAGATGTGTAAATGTAGTATAAATAGTAGGCTTTAATAAACTGCTATATTAGCTAAAAAAATTTGCTTCGCCTACTGTAAATAATTTTATAATAATAAATAATAATAATTAGTTGGCTCAGCCCTATTTTTAGCAGAAAAATACTATTAGCGAGAAGTAAGAATTCCTATATGGGAGAGCTTTGTGGTGTGAAACTTTCCAAAGGTCAATGTAACATTATTTGGTTCACAGAAATAGTTTTATGGAGTAGGTTCTTGATCGAATTTGTACTAATAATTGTTTTATGATTCTGCAAATCAGTCTGCTAGTGTAGAAATTGGGAAATAAGGTTGGAAATCATGTACGTATCCCAAGTTTAACCAGATTTTAAATATCAGAGCTTGCAGCCGCAAATCTTCTCATTTGTACTTGTACCTAGCGAAAGTCTTGCTTGTCAAAGTATAGCTAAGATTCTAAAAACTGAGCCAGTTCTCTCGAGTAACTTTATTATTTAGGTGACCAACTCTATCAAAGTTAACTTGCTTAGCGAACACTTAAAACTCCAATTTATTACTACAGCATTATCAAAGAACTAATTTGATTTGTGGCAAAATTTACATGTACCGATTTTTAATGATTAAAGAGCATGGTTCTTAGAAACATTCCTCTGGACACCATCATTTTAGTCCTTAACAAACTTACATGATGCGTGTATTAAAAAATCTGCTGCGATGGACACATTTTTATATCATTTTATCCTTTTCCCTGTGATTGCTCCTTAGTCAAAGGACAAGTTCACTGTGGGCCATGCTGAAGTATGCGAAAATAGAAATTCAGTGTTTCCAAAAAGTCACTCTAAATGTAAGATTATTTACAATAGTAAAAATATATCATGAAAAAAACCAAGAATTCACCGAAAAGCATTGCAAAAATTGAAGCTTCGTTTTCATAGAGTGTACATCAAGAAATTAAAAACAATTAGACTACAAGGAGTTAATGATAGTAAAATAATAAAAAACTAATTTAAATGAGCCTTTGCTCAAGCACAAATTGTATTTTTTCATGGTTCGTTTATCATTTTATGGTTTTTATGAAACTCTTTAGATTTAACGTCGTTTCAACCTCTTTGGAAAACTCAGTCCAAAATTCTTCTGCTTCCCTGTTTTATGATAATTCGAGTCATAATTCTTATCTCCAAGAGATCTTGTTGTAGAGGCGTTCCACCATGCACCCAAGTACAAGAATGAGTGGGAGTGGATCTTTTTGCAGTTTGATTTTGTGGATTCTGTAAATGTGCAGAATCTGTACATCTTTTGATAAATTAGAGAGAGAGAGAGAGAGAGAGAGAGAGAGAGAGAGAGAGAGAGAGAGAGAGAGAGAGAAAAAGAGAGAGGAGAGAGAGAGAGAGAGAGAGAGAGAGAGAGAGAGAGAGAGAGAGAGAGAGAATGCTAATATATTTTGGCCATACATTCACGTGTATTTGGGTATGACAGGCTACATATCTGTGTAGAAGATATGTAGGCAAGAGTTTTATCAAAGCACTCAAATTTTTCTTTAGACCCCCCGAGGGAGGCACTCCCATACTTCACCTGAAGAGATTTGCCACGGAACAGGGTAAAAGTAACCGATTTAAATTACGGAACAGGGTATTTTAAATTGCATCAACACTCAGGAACAGGGCATTGAAATTACAGAAATTGTTTGGGACAGGGTATTTAAAAGCAGAAGACAGAAATGCTGTCAATTATCTGCTCCCACAAACAACAAACGTTAGTCACATCGCAGATCCTCTTTCAACTCAGGTATGTTTTGGCATAATTCTACCATATTCTTTTCAACTTTTAATGGGACAGGGTATGCTTTTGGCATATTCTAACATGGCAGAGTCACTGTGCAAAAAGTTTTCCACACAGCCCCGTCACATTCCTAGTCAAGTGCTCCCGGATACCAGGGCTATAGAGGAACCATTCTCGCTTAAAGCTTGAATACTTCAAAACAGAATTCGTTATCCTTGAAGTGATCTTCTTCAATGTCCACTCCAAGGCTTGATGAATCATCGAGCCTTGCCAATAGTCTTATAGACTTCTTTCTTATAGAAAATGTGTAACATAATGGAAGCTTGCAGACAAGCAATCCGTCTAGGGGACTACATCCAACACAAATCGGGGAGGGGATGCAACTTTGGACTCAACAGAATTTTATGGCTCAATAGAAATTTGAGACAAATTCTGCAACAATTTTGTCTACTTTCATCGGTTACCCAGCAACGATCTCAATTCCACGGCCTCGTTACCATTCTGCAACGGAAAGTTTTCCCGCGTTCAAATTTTGAAAATGGCGGTCACAATCACAGAGAAGTGGATCTGCGATAAAGTTAATTTAAAGCATGAAAATCTTGGTAAGTTCTGATTAATTTGAAAACTTGATGTTTGTAAGTATACAGCTAACCACATAATTTCAAATGAATTCCATTCTAATGGAAGAAGTGTGTGGATCGACCATTGAGCGTTTACGCGCGAAGCAAGACCTGTTTTGTTTTGTTTACACTGTTTGATTGATTTTCTTCATATATTCCAAGTTGAAATATCAATGCAAAAGCTACGTTTCCAAAGTTTATTCCTTTTGAAATGAAACTAAATATTTTCAAGAAGCAGGTGACTTTCGATTGTCCAACTCCAGATTCATTTTCATTTCAATTCTTTGGGGCGTACGCCAACAAGGGTATAATGTCTCTTTGTTCAATGCTTGTGTGGAAAATTTGATATTTTCATCTTGAATATCGCATTAATCTTTTAGTTGCATCCTTAAGAGTCTCCAACACATTATTTATCATAAATATGCATTCATGATTCATGTTGTGCCAAGTTTTGGAAAATAATACCTGTGAGATTTCATGAGCGCAGCTAGTGAACAATGGAACTGGGGTCCAGAGTTAGAGGCAGAAGAATTCCGAATTTTAGTAAATCTGAAGTGGTCGAATGGCTTAAGATTAAACCATTCAGAGTGCCAAAACATTTGTATATTTCACATTGAAAACATTCCAGAAAAACAAAGAGAACAGTCTTTTAAACGTAAGAATAAACAATCGAAGCAACAAACAATAATTATGTATGATGCTGATAATACTGACACAATAATGCATTTGACAATCATTCGCGCATCAGGTCTGGGCAAGTGATTGTCACAAACAATGTAGTGGAATGGAATGTGTTCAGCAACCACTGAGGCGTTTGATCTGAATTAAAAGAAGAATGAGGCCCAGGAAGAAATCCATGAGAAAAGTAACTCCCATCATGAGACTGTGAAAAGAGGTGAATATTCGTGAGTCTCACGGCCAAACTGTGAGACTTGGCAACCTTGTGTGCAGTGCATACAAGCATTTCCAAATTATGATCCAAAGTATGATCCAAATTATGAGTATGATCCAAATTGTCCCGTTATGGAAATATACGTTCATATGTATATATTATTTCCTGAATGCAAATTTTGAGAAGGATAAACGTGTGATTTTTTAAGAAGTATTAAGTCAGAAATTAAAAATAATTATGATAAGAAGAAAAGTCATAATGATTCAGTGTTGTGTTGGTGGCTAGTTTAATGCAGTATAATGCTGATTTTGACAAGATGTTGATGGTAAAGTGCACACAATCATATAAAAATGCCAAGTACACCAGCATTATCAACTTGATCTAGTTTTCAGGTGTGCCTCCAGCCTTGCCATTTCTTCATCTGGGGTGTGCAATCATCATGCTCTATAATATACTGGGCTATTGCCATAAAGTGCTTCTAGCATTTTCAACACATTGACTGCCATCAATGAACTAGCTGAAAATTTCCTGCCCAGCAAATTTGATGGGTAGTATGCTAAAGAAATATGGGCTAGACTGCAGTTTAGCAACCCACTTATTTGTTTCCTGGTCAGAAATTGAATTGAATCGCTACTACCTAGAAACAATGACCCAAGCAATAGTGAGGATGGAGATTTGAAGATCTGGGTATGGAATAAATGAATCAATTGATGATGAATTAACGGGGCTTTGGGGGCAGTAGCCATGAAAAGATTGTTTGATCATAACTTTTTTGTCAAACCTGTTTAATATTTTTGCTCACTAAGTGTGCATATTAAATTTGGGCTTTTATTCAATATCAGTGATGACTAACATTATATTTTTATAGATGATGTCAAGTCCTTGTCATTGCCTGGTTCCTATCATGAAAAAGTTTCTCATATTGGGAATTCACTTAGAGGTTTCACAAGACTGAAGTTCCTGGATCTTTCGCGGAATGACATTTCTGTGCTGGATGTAAGCAGCTGTAGCATGGAAAATTTCCTATATTTAGCCCTTTATTGCTATATTTATTATCATTAAAGGATGTCTCATATTTTAAGCAACTCTTGAATTCTTACCTGCTGCCAAAGAATAATATGTTTTATTGTAATATAATAAGTTCATTCTTATACTCAATACTATGTGCATGAAAGACTTTTGTTGATGAAATATAATAGGAACCTTTTTTATTAAAATAATTTCTAAGATTATGCTCAAAATGAGCCTTGTATTTGTGACAGATTCTATGTGTTCATGAAATGCAACAAGTTTCAAATTTAACATCCTTCAATGTTGCAATTATTGTAGTTACCAGTTTTTTAAACTTTCAAAAATTGTTAAGATACCTGTTTGTTTTTAAGCTTAAAATGCTAAGTTTTTCTAGAATAACATTGTCTTTTTTCTATAGGGTCTTGATCATTTGAATCTGTTGGAAACACTAAATCTGTATCCTTCTTATCATAATTTTTGATTTTTTTAATACTTTTTCTCACATTTAACAGAAACACAACCTTGCAAATTTTTCTAAAACAATGTTTTATAGTTACCTAAATTTCCAAAGAGACAAACAATGATTTTCAAGAAAATAGTGTCCTCTATATGCTGAAGAATAATTATTCAATAATTATATGCTTCTAAGCTGTTGTCCCAGATGATGATTGCATTAAACACGAACTTTTAAGCAGACACTGCAAACCCTCTCATTATAGACACCAAAGCATGACTAGTTCTTGTGATCATACCTTGTTCTTTTCTTGAAGAATACTTGAAGCAATGCTGATTTTGAAAGTGTTCTGTCATTCTTTCCAAAGCATATAACTACAAACTAATGACATTTATTAGCTAGCTAGTGTTTATTAGCTAAGTGTTCTATTGTTCTTTAGAAGTCAATTGCAGCTTAGAAACTAAACATTCTTTTTGTCTCTTGATGGGAAACCATGTGTCCGAGTTCCATTTTTTAGTCATCATTGTTGCTAGATGTTTTACTTGACTTTCTTGATCAGGTATTATAATAGTATTACCAGTTTGAAAGAACTGTATAAACTGAGGCACAATCACAATTTAAAGGTAAGCTGTGTTTCATTTTGATTTGTATCCCTTGATTAGCTCTGAATACTGACAATATAGGCTCCTTTATTACCTTCTTTTGACACTCTAAAGAGGGCTGGGATGTTTGAAATCCAACACTGCTTATGTGAAGACCAATCGCTTTTCATCTGTTTTTTCTTTCCTCTCTAGTCTTGATGGCATCATTGTCGTTACAACTCTCAATCGTGTGTCATCAATCGCTCTTGTGTCTTTAAACTTGCCCTTCTCCTTTAAACTCTCTCGGTATATTTCCGCTTGTGTGCTACAAGCTTCAGTCTAGTTTTGATCTCTCTCTTTTAAGCAACGACCTGCTTTCCTCTGATCATACTAGTATCCACTCCTTTGCTGTTGATACATATCTCAGCGCTTCATCTGAGTCACAACACAGCTCTGTTATGAACTTCGAAGAGATATGCAAGCCCCTCTCGACATTTCTAGTCTTGATTACATCATTGTCGTTACAACTCTCCTTCATTTCCTCTACTTTTTTATGCCTCAAAATTAAATGCTCCTAATCGTGTGTCATCAATCGTTCGAAGGACTTGTACCTTTGAGCTTGCCCTTCTCCAATGAAATCTTTTCAACTTCCCTACTTTTTCGGTATATTTCAGCTTGTTTGCTACAAGCTTCAGTCTAGTTTTAATCTCTCTTTTAAGCAACGACCTGCTTTCCTCTGATCATACCAGTATCCACTCCTTTGCTGTTGATACATATCTCAGCGCATCAGCTTCATTTGAGTCACAACACAGCTCTGTTATGAACTTCGAAGAGATATGCAAGGCCCTCTCAACATTGACATAAAAAAGGGAGGCACAAGAAACATGTGGGTTAGCAAGCTTTTTTAGGCTTGATCGGAGAAATCGGTGGTTTTGCAGTGGAGGAAAAGTATACTTGAAAAAACTCTTTAATGACTTGACGATGGCTAGTGACGATTTCCTGTCGGTACAAGAGATTTTCTTTGGTACGATTTTTGAAAAATTTTATACTTAAGGTTTCTTGCATGTACACAAGCTTCTCTTGTGGCTACTGCTTTTGCGTGCTTTCGGGCTTTTACAACGCTTGTTTTTCTGATACACTTCTTTAAAGCACTCAAAAATTTAAAGAAACCAATAATAAACAGATGTAATTTTATATAAGGTCAACGAAGTACTTATGTATAACTGTATTTATATTATGTCAAAGAAGAACAATAAGATATGATTTGCAAAAACATTTCACCACCAGAAAATAAAATAAAAATACATGGCAAATAAATAAACAAGAAAGGAAGACGATCCATCTGATTTAGTGGAGGATGAAGTGTAATGGAAGAAGGCTTTCTTGAAAAAGTAAAAACATTTGGGAAGGATCATTGGAGAAATATGGCTTTTCTGATGAAGAGGAGTGAGTAGGTTGTTAAGATCACTATCGGAGTCTCTGCTGATAAAGAGGTTCAAAGAGATTTGTAATTACTGGATCATAATGGCATGAAGAATAGCTTTTAGCTTAATTTTGATATCAGTTAGTTATTACTTATTAGATGGTATTCAGGTGAGAAAAATAGACTTCTGTCTTTATTATTTTATAACTTTTCTTTTTGAATAGGAAATTGACATTCGATTGAACCCAGTAACAAAGAATGAGCCAGATTACCGACTGTTTGTCATTCACATGCTGCCAACACTCAAAGTCCTAGGTATGCTTATTTTCATTCGTGAAGCTTCAAGTCTTCTAATGCAAACGTTTTACATTATTGATGTCTTATAAACAAGTTGTGTTTTGCTCTATTGCATATTATATCAAGCACGAAATTCTTTGATTTTGTAGAATAGAACTCTTGCCTTCCAATAACGTTTTTTTGAAACATGAATGCCATACATTACGGTGTCTCTCTATGGAAGGGAGAGCAGAGTTTTGCAACGTATTTTATTTATCAATATTGACATATTTTTTTGCGGGGACATGGACCTCATGACTATCAAAATTGACAATTTTTGATAAACAGCACATAACATGATCTCTTATCAACCTGCAAACATCTGTAATACATTAATCGCTTGTATCTCTATTTTGCATTGAATTTGAGTCCTAAAATCAATTGTATTAGCTATTGAAGATTTTATCCTATATTATTTCGTCTATTTTCAACTGCTTATATACCCTTGCTGTAGCTTTTAAATTGACACTGCATGTCAATATGAACATATTTTCTGAAACCTTTTTGGTGTAAGTTTTTTGCTTTGTAAAGGCAAGAGGATTTTTGCTTTCTACAATATTTTTCATCGTATTTTTCAACTTATTTTCTAAAGAAATGGTAAAATTTGTATGTTTTCTTGTATGCCAGTTTCTTGCTTTAATTTTTTTCGTTGTTTGAATTGCTTTATTATTATCTATTTTTTCAAAATGTTTGTATGCCTGTATAGGTTTGGATAAATTAAAATCAAATATTTGTTCATTAGATTCGTATATTTTTAATCCTCATCCCTTCTCTGTCAATTTTTATTTCTAATACACCAATTCGACTTACGATCTCGTTTTGGAAATTTCTCCAAAATTAATTATACGACTTTTTTAAGCTCAGATTTGGTTTTAACGTCATAATTTTAGGCGGGATACCATTTTTCATATTGTTTGAGATTGTATTTTAGATTTAACCGAGAAATGAAGTTTGAAAACTTGTAAGGGATTTGACCGCAAAAATCGTTCCGGGGGAAACTTTACCCCCCTAGTCGCCAATCACGGTCAAATCTCTTACAAGTCATAATGAAACCTGACTACTTACAATTTCATAATGAAAACTTACAATTAGACTAAAATCATTGCTGTCAATCCGAATCTGAGGTCAAAAATTTTGTACAAAAGAAATTGAAGAATTTTTCAAAATGAGGCCGTAGGTCGAATTGGTGTATTCAGAGCTGTTTAGAATTCATGTCTTGCCTTGAGTTTTTCTTTCTGCAATCAAATTTCTTTTAATTGTTTTATTCTTTATCTATATTTTATCATTATTTAGACTGATTTTTTATATAAGTTTTATATACATATTCAAGCATTTTTGAATTCATGATTCCTAAGGTGAGGAACACGAGGAATATTTGCAATATGACTTTTACCTACATTATCTACACACCGAGAGCCGCCGAGAGGTGGGGGTAGGAGGGGGCAAATCTCCATAGGGCTTCAAGATCTAGGAGGGGGCTTATAAAGTAATGATTTCTATTTTAAGAATAAAATTAACGAAATGTAACAAAATCTGGGCAGACATGAAGAATCTGGATAAGTATCTTTTTTGCTAGATGTCATATTTTTAGGAGAGCATTCCCTGACCGAAGGCGACCTGTGATTCGTTGATGCAGTCAAAAAACTCCTCGACATGTACGACACGAGGTTAATCGGATTATCCGAACCGGAGTGAGAAAATGGCTGCATAAATTTTCCGAAAGTTTATCTTTCAGTTTCAGGTTTGCCCCAGGGCCTCCATTTCCTCTCGGCGGCCATGTATGAATACATACTTCTCTGATAGCAAATCACTTGGATTTCTGTACTCTTGTTTTTAATTCCCTTCTTTGTTACTTGTTGTTTGCTACAATTGTTACACAATTTTACGTACTTTTCTTTGCTATATATTTTTACTTAAGACTTCTCAATGCTTTCTTCTCTTGGCTATATTTTTCTTGCCTATCTTTTCGAAATCTTCATTTAATCTTCATTTTCTTTAACCAGGATTCCTTTGGCATACATATTTGGCAAAAGAATGCAACTCTTTCTTGTTTATTTTCTACCTTTCTTTATATTACCTTTTACTTCGTTTTACTTTTTCTTTGAAATATTTGCATTGAATCAAAACACAGCATATTATTTACAGAACTTAATACACGACATTCTTCTCATTTCGTTAAGTATTATTTGCGTTTTTACGAATTAATAATCATTCACGAATTATATGATAGACAATCAGTTTCTGGTTCACATACCCGTTTTTTCTTCTTGGAATTGTTTTGTATCATTTGATTATTCATGGCATTTTATTTGACATTTGCGCCTTTCATTTACAAACTTTTTATCGTAGATCAGTTTGAACTTATTGGTTTTTGTTTTTTAAATTTTTTAACTTTTTTTTTTATAATGAAATGTATTTAATTCATGCTGTCAATTTGTTCCATCATATTCAATTAGATAGCCTCCGGAGTTGAATGGTTGAATTTTATAAGCTGAAAGTATCGTTTTTTATTTCATGTTTCATGTTTATTAGGGCCATTGCTAGCTATTGTCCCCAAGGGGGTGCCAGGTCCCATTTGCGGACAATGTGGGTGAGCCATCCTTTATCTGCTTACAAGTCTGAAACTTTGCTGATCAAGCACCCACTACGCCCCACTGTAGGAATGGCCCTGATATTAAAATTTTTTTGTTTTATAAATTTTCTACTGCTTTAATGTAATAATAATGTCTATTTATATTTTATGCTTCTTTTTGTTTGCTCCATATTGGTAGACTGAGGTATCAGAAACGAGGGGTTTTGGCAATAGCTGTAGCTTTGCTGTCGTACGTCTCACGAGGCCTTTTTTTTCTTTTTCTCATATAGCCTATGATGCTTTACCAAAAAGGCTATTATTTTTTCTTCAACTGCAGTCGATCTGTCGGCTAGTGAAAGTTTGTTTTCTTTGTAGATGATCGATCTGTCCGAGACAGCGAAAGAAAAGCTGCCTTATCACATTTTGACACTGACCAGGTTTGTAAACCATGTAATTCTACCTAAAGATAATCAAAGGCACTTTTCTAGCCCATCTCAGCTACCAAAACAAACAGTAGTCTTTTAAGAAGGCTATGAGAGCTTGTTTTCTTTTTGTTATTCTTTTCATTGAATGTTCTTGGTGCACCATTTGCTTGCTGTCTCATAACATTAGCCACAGTATAAACAAAATTTTGTATATTCCTAAATGTTTGCTTTGCTTTTTTTGAATGGTTTCGTTAAAGTCGAAATTCTGAGTTCCATTTTTTATCCACCACACCCCCCCCCCCCCCCCCCCCCCCTCTGTTCCATGCCTCAAAGCACACTTGGCTTCATATTATATACAACAGCTTAAACTTGGCTCATGTTGTATATCTCCTTTATTTTCATTTCTAGCATTTGTTAGGCCGATTAGTTACTCAATATCAAAATATTTATTCAAATTTTGCATGTCATCTCGATAAAATTTATTGCCATGAACAAAATTTTTGCACAATTTAGTGTTTCGATGTTGATTTTTTCACGCACTAAAGAATGGTAAATTAGCATGAAAAAAGAAGCTGTTTGCTTTCTCGGAATGGTAAACCTTATATTACCCATCTCATGTGTAGAATATGATAAAGAAGGTAGAAAACTTGATTGCTTGTCAATATAACCAACATCGCGTTCGCGTTCTACAAACTTCCTCTAGCATCCCATTCTTTGTTTCCCATTAGAGTTCTTAAGTATTACGTCATTGAAATATATATTTTTAGACTTTCAGGCTTTTGACTATTGATCTAAAAATGCACCATAAAAAACCTTTGTTAATGCAAAAATTAGTTAAATATGTCAAGAATTTGGTGGAATTTCGCCAATGAAAGATTTGCTAGCCGATTGCTGTTATTTTGGGTTGGTTAATAAAGTTATGAAAAGAAACCAAATTGAAATAATTTGATGAAAAGAGCCTGTTCTCATGTGACCACATGCCAGCCAATTCCTAACATATTTAGCTGAATTGGGACATTCAAAAGTATTTTATGATGCTATTTCTAAGTACAATTTTATGAGGTTCTTCTTAGGTACAAAGGTTATTTGGTACGAATTTAGAGATTCTGAATGTAGTTTTTTTAATAACGCCATCTGTTAAGAACTCTTCAATCCTGAGAAAGTCCTGAAACATGTGGGAACTTTGTTATGAAAACATTACAAAGAAAAACCTTCTTTTACTCCTTGGTACCCTTGGTACTCCTTGGTATTTTAGAAATAAAATTAGAAAGATGAGAGACGAGAAGCAGTTATAATGATTACATTTCAGGCTGCACAATTTGAAGAATCACCTCCAGTATCAAGGCAAAAACAGGGATCAACCAAGTGAGTGTAAATCAATATTCACTGTTTGCTGTATTTGGAGTTGTGAAGATCTTAGGGAATTGCCCTTTGGGTTTATTTTCATTTCACTAAATTGGTTTTCCTTTCATTACTAACCTTTCTTTCATAACACATTTCCATAAACCATTTATATCTTCTTACATGAAGCAGCATATTCCTCCTCGAGGTAAAGATTAGGCACAAGGCTGGGTCCACAGCCCTTTTTGTACCCATTCCTTGGTATAGAGGAAAGTTATATTCAACTTTCAGTGTATTTAACAAATGTATATTTGATACTTCTTACATCATTCCTGAATAAGCAGATGTCTACAGTATAATCAAAATAAGGATATTTTTTCAATGAACAGCTTTTTTCATTATATGTTCTAGAGCTCAAAGGCATTCTCGAGCCGATCTCGTCCAGTCTCTAGGTTCAAGACCATCAGGTAATTTATATGAGTATAAATCCTAAATATGAATATAATAATTATATCCAAAATGGATATAATGAAGAAAATACTGACAGGTTCCCCACTTACTGTTCACTCCAGCATGATGTTGCAAAAGTTTAAATTTTAAATCTTATAAAGAAAAACTCTCTGTTATCAACTTCTCTTAAGCGAATGTTTAATTTCCCCAAATTTGTTGCAGCTACTTATATTTTGTGCATGTTTTTGTTAGCTCCCAATATTAAAAAGAGCATTTTAAAGTCACCTTTATAATATGCATATGTTTTTTTTGTATTGATCAAACAATAAGATAACTGCTGCATTCATAATAGCTGCATTCTCATTGCTCTTGTTATTCTACTAATTGTTTTAGTGCATCCCGTGCCCTCTAACCTACTTTATTTTCATTAAAATTGTAACTTCTTTAGAGCACTTCAAATTTCAGAGCTCTAATGGCCCTTTACTTTTCAGTCTTCTGACTGACTGCTTGCTTTGTGTCACCTTCTCTTCATTAAAGTTTCATATTGTAAAAAGCTTTTGAATCCGGCTTTTTTCTTTTGCCCTCGATCAGTTCTAGACGATGATGATGTAGCTTTAATCGACCTCATGTCACAAGCAGACATGAGCAAGAAGGCAAAAAGCAAGTATCATGCAGAGACTTATGCGGTTCCAGGTAATACTAAGTTTGTTTCAATTTCAAGATGCAAAGATGAATTTTTGTTTAAGATGATTCTTCGTAGAGCCTGGATGCTCATACAAGTTTCCCTGTCTTGCCTCGTCTTTTATCAACATTACATTATCTACCTAGATAAATTTGATGACTGTTAACACCTACTTCGAATCCGGTATATTTAAGCCTTTCTTATGAATATGTCATTATCACTTCACCGAGCTATTATGAATAAATAGGCTGAAAGATGTTTTTTATTATCATTTTGCTGTTTTGGTTTATCTTAAATGTGCGTAGTATATATTGTTGCTATTTTGCCTATTTGCAATCGATTTCATCTTCTTTTCAAACCCATAAGATGGCTCAATTTTATAACCATTATATTTCCTGGTTTTGCTATTACGGTTTTTTGTCCTTATTTACTTCTAAACAGAACTAAGGCGGCTACCATCACCACATGCAGAAAAGTATGCAAGAAAACATAGTTCTGAGGAGGAGCTGGCAGCGACGCAGTTCCAGCGAAGGCAGGTTTCAGACACCAAGGCCCGAAATGAATATGCTACACACGATGTACAGTTTGATCACCAACCATTCGTATCTGCTGGACACTTTACAGCCCATCCACGAGGTTCTGTGCCGGGCAAAACGAGCTTTTCTGAATTGGCACATGAAGATGGTACCGATACTGGCCAATTAGGCTATGGGAGGAAAGACTCATCAAGCAATTCTGTTATAAAACCGGAAAGAGGCGTTTTGCACTCTCGTGAGTATCATAGTCCGTTCTATGAAGAAAGGAAGAGAGAAGCAGTGCGGGGAACTGACAGCAACCGTAAAAGTCGTAAAGAGAATGATAGCAAAGAGTCGTATGTAAGCAGCAAAGATTTTGCAGCAGAAGAATTGAGTCATGGTTCTCTCCAATCTCCTAAGGTAAGGCACTGAAATTGAGTAAGCTACGTCAAAATGGATCGAAAGTTTGATATAGCTGGCCTATTGTCAAATTGGCCTATTGTCTTAAATATGTAATTACATTACTGATACTCTAAGTGCAAGTCAGGAGTTTGAGGCTTTTGTGATCGCAAAGATAATTTACCATGATCTGAGTCTTATCTGATTGAATTTTTTGTTTATTTTTCATTTACATAGTTTTATTTTAAGATGTAACGAAATACCAGAAACATAGCATATTGATGTACTTTCCGTCTGACACTGAGTATAAACGTCGAATAATGACCAAAAGTAAGCATAAAATTTACATTCAGGTGTGGATCGAAAATAAGATGAAAGAAAGAAAGACGCGTTTGATTGGTTATCTTGTTTTGACCAATCAGCGACCGCTAACCTCTCACTTAATTGAAGAGCCTATAAGAGAAAAATATCTTTTTCTGTCTACTCGAGTCAGGATCCTTCGTCCTGATGTAACAAGATTACAAAAATCCTAAATGAAATAACGACCTTTCCTGCCAAATGGCCGTTTTATTTCATTTATATTTACCAGTATTTCATTTATATTCTCCATAATAATACGTCTAGTTTTGTTTATTTTCTTCGTATAATAACTTATTTCATATGCCAGTGATTACCCATAATTGATAGACAACGTTCCATGGCTAATGTCAATAGTTACTATTAGGATTCCCAAAGCCAAATGAGTTCGATTTTTCTCCTCAAATCGCATATTAAAAAACTTTCATAAACGTTTTATGCTCTTCTTATGCGGTACCGTTTTCTTTCCTTTTCGCCCTTTCATGTTTTTGATTTTCTCGTATTTGCTTGTTTCTTTCTCTGTTATTCGTCTTGTTTTTTGTCCTTGTCTCTTTCATTCTCATCATCTTTGTATTTAAACTTTACTTTTTTTCTGTCTTCTTTTCGTTCTCTTATCTACTATTATCGTCCTTTTTTCTTCATCTTCTTTGCTGATCTCTTTCACCTGTCTTTCAACCAATGAATGATGTGGCATGAATTTTGGACAAATGATTTATGGCGAAATCCTCATTTCAATCTAAATTTGTTCAATTCACTCTGCATTCTGGCTAGCATCAAACTGCTAAAAATCAACAGTTTGACAATATTGAAATCATATTGTGTTTCTTTGATTTTTTCGCTTATCGTCTTGTTTTCTAGACAACTTGAATTATACCCAGCACTGGGACATTGAATTATCAGAACGATATAACAGACAAAGCTAAGGCAAAGAAGAGATTTAATTTTTTTAAATTTAACCGGAGCCTTTTAATAGCTGGGTAGAACAGATTATCATTGTTTACAATAGTGTGTCTTTGAAAAGGTCGTCTTCTCTCCAGTTGCTATATTTGGCTGGAGGAAAGACTATTAATTATTCCAAGTCTTCTAATATACCGAGTTATTGCTATAAACCATTATGACTGAATAAGTTTTTAAAGCCACGACTGCGCTTGCCTACCCCCGCAAAGGATGACCTTGAAGATGAACTCTACTCTTTCATTTAATACAAGTAGCGGCTAATCATTTTGAAATACTTTTTTTTCCGATGAGCCAACTTTTCTATTAATTGCTTCTGTATTTTAGTGACAATTCGCGCCCACTCACGCTTTAACTCATTATTCTAGGTTATGTCTAATTATGGTATAAGAACTGTTTTTCCACAATCGGTTTTTTGATCTTGGCCTAACCGACACCCAAAAGTGTGTTCCTCATTTAAAATGTTATTCGAAGCTACGGAGAAAACAGTTTTTAACACAATTCATTTTGACTGTGCGCTTCACACTGTCGCTTTAAGCTGTCTAGAATAGACACGGCAGAGTTACTCGAGTATTTCAAATTTCGAAATGTATTATGCAATTTGCAGCTCTTCAAGCAGGTGAAAACGAAGCACAGTTGTCCGTTGCTGAAGAGAATCTTCTAGCCCTACCATTCTGCAAAACATCGCTTGCGCCACATTTTTAAGATTCTCGTTAGCATAGCTATTAAGTCAGCATAATAGCATGTAATATTCATTCAGTTGCAATATAAGCATGAAATATTAGGCTGGAATATTAGCATAGAATATTAGTTCACAATAATAGCATGGAGTATTAAATCCCAATTATAGCTTGGAATGTTATGTCGCTATAATAGCTTAGGATATTAGATCGAAATATTAGAATGACATATTAAGTCGCAATGATACCGTGTTCATAGGTCTACTTCTATTTAGTTTTCTGTACATTTTTCCTAATTTCCCGAAGCATTGTCTTGATTTCTCCCAGGGCCTTTAAACGGGTAAGAAATTAATCACCCATTGCCTTTTCTTAATCCTCGAAACATTGCTTCGCAGCTTCGTTGCATATCATTACGTGTCGATATAAAACAAAATCGATATAAAGCAAAAAGCCTGTAGAACTGCAAAATTTCAAGACAACAATAAATAGCAGAAAAACGGCATACTCTAGTATTTTTCTTCCGACACGCTTCAGAATATCTGATAATGACCAAAGTAAGCATAAAAGATGTATCAAGGTGTGGATCGGCACACCGTAAAAACCAGACCATAAGACCTATGACAAATTAGAGCTTTTTACGGAAAAAAGAAAAATTAATTAATTAACAGCAACAACAAGTAACAGTACGAACACGATTAAGCGACAACTATTAACATTTATGTAAATTTAGCCAAAACAAACAAGGAAAAAGAAGCAACAACTACAACAAAGAACTTAGTCTGCTTCGAGGGCAAAATCACTCCAAGAAAATCACTCCAAGAAAATCTTGTACACTTTTTGTGAAAATCCTATTGTTTTATCCGAAAATCCCCGGAAATCCTTTTGTTTCAAGGAAAATCTTGTACGCTATTTGCAAGAGTGAAATACCCCTCGGTCTGCTTTACAGGAGGTATGCAGTGTGGATCGAAAGTAACGTGAGAAGTTTAATTAATTGCTCCCTTGTTCTTGAGCAATCGGCGACCGTTAGCTTCTCACACAGTTGAAGAGCCCAAAAGAGGAACTATTTTCTGTCTACATATGTCGGGGTCCTTTGTTTTGATGTGAACAGATTCCAAAACTCCTAAAACAACAGATGACCTTGCTTGCCCAATGATTCTAAAACGGTCGTCGCTGTACGCTTTGGTGCACACTGGGTTTTTGATCTGTGGGTGAGTCGCATTTTTTATACATATAAACATAGGTCGGCCTGCGATGCCTTTGTGTCACGTTTATTAATTGCGAAACACGGTTCGGACATAAAGCGCTTTACAGGTGGAGAGAGCTAAAAATATACGGCTCATATCTCCAACTAATGTAACCAATTTTTTTATTGCAATCTAGGTATTGATCATGGTTTTATTGCGCTGAGATCATTATTTTTATTTTTATAAGTATGCATATCTATTGGTAGGAGCCATCCATATGATCAAAGTCTTCTTTCTCTTGACTGTGTTTAAATCAAAGTAATTGATTGCCATGTGTACCTAATGGAATATTATTTCGAAATCGATGTAACGGCGATATTACATTCTGTGACCATACACCGTACACCAAAGACCGCGAAAGCGGGGGGGGGGGCTGAGGGGGCTTTAGCCCTGCCAATAATTATTTAAAATGTAAATAATGTACTTAAAACCGTACAAAATGTACTTACACCGTCCAAAATGTACTTAAAACGTACCAAAAATTGCCTTGCTCTTGGTTTTTAGCATGTTTATTCCCCTCCCCAAAACGTTTTTGCCCCCTCAATCTGTAATATGCTCCGTGGTCTCTGCAGTACATCACAATATAATGTATTTTGAAATCGACCGTACATTACAATGCTTCTCTTTATTGCACCCTTTCCTACACCTGTAATGCTCTTCACCTGTAGTATTATTGCGACATTTCTTTAAAAAAGCTGTACATATTTTATGTTCTGTTGCTTCACCCATACCAAAGATCGAGGGGGAAATCACTCCAAGAAAACCTCGTACACCTTGTGTGAAAATCCAATAGTTTTATATGAAAATCTCCGGAAATCCTTTTGTTTCAGGGAAAATCTCGTACGCTATTTGCAAGAGTGAAATGCCCCTCGCCAAAGATAACGACCTGCTGAATGTAGCAATTTGTTTTGATTGGTTAAATTTTGATGAAGTCGCCACAGGGAAGCTATATAATTGGGTATAGCCTTGTAATATTCATATTGTAATTTACTTTCTCAGAACTAAAAAGGAATGGAAATAACGTTTGATAATCAAAGTTTCAGAAAAGAAGACGGCAATAGTTTAAGCATTCTATTGTGCATCTGAATGGAAACCTTTTACATAGTTTTTGAAGCAAGGAATGGACATCTTATAATCTGCAGCAAAATGTGTTATGATAAAACCTAGGTTCATATTCCCGTGCAGAAACAACAAATGAAGTTACGAAAAAATGTTCAATTTACTATTACAGTAGAATCATGTTATAACGTACTCGGTTATTACGTACTTTCGGATATAACGTACTACCTAACACCCTAAGGTAGATTTCAGAACACTGAAGTTATGCCAACGAGCAGTGTCCCGGGCCTTCTTCTCGATGTGACTTTACCCCGGATTTCTATTAATTTGACTAGCATTAAAGAAAGCTTGTGACACCCCTCACTTTTTGTGAAGGTTTGGTTATGTCAGAAACCACAGAGTCATCCTAGCAACTTAAATTGTTGTTCGATGTTTGTTGTCGTGTAGTCTTTCCTACACTGTCAAATTCATTTTGCCTGTTTGATGGCGTATCACAAAGCTTCTTGGTTTTAGTTCTAATAATCATTTTAGTCAGAGCTATAGTTTTAAAACGCAATTCTGAACTTATTTGATGTCTAAGTTCATGAAAAGCTTGTTCGTATATCGAAGAGGTTGTTGGAAGACCAGAAAATATCTTCTCTTCAAAGTCAGCCATACTTTGAGTGAAAAATGTTGATGATTTTAAGGATCTTTCCTCTTTCTTGAGGGTTGCAGTCCATTGCTAAAATTCCAATTACTTCTCTTTTGCTCTTTGCTCATTAAAGCTTATCTAATTTTTTCATTATAATTTTGTATTGCGTTACTTTCGTTTATTTATTTTTCTAGTATTTGCAATTAATTTTTGTTTTTGTAGTTTTGTTTTGAAATAATCTTTCATTTATGTTGGATTGTTTCATCATTTTTGCTGTTCCTACCTAATGTTTGTTGTTGTTATTATTATATCAACGTCAAAAAATCCAGTGGAGCGTCTACATCTAAAGTCCTGTCGCCATGAATTGGTGCATTATTTGCAAATAGGTGTTATCTTGTTTGAACAAAAGTTTATAAAAAATATACTCACTATTAAAAGACACCTTGATGTATCCTCAAAACGATGTTTTGAATCATTCTTTGATTTATCCAATTTGCTTTCCGTGCAACAAACATTAACAAGTAGAACATTGTGTGAAAGAAATGCACCGCCAAAATCAAGTGCGCCAGCACCGCTACAAAGACTGTGGGTGTAAGAATTTGTTTATTTGCAATCATTTGATTAACAGCATAGAACGGCTAACTATTTTGTAAAATAATAACATATAGTTCTGTTTTTCTAATACTTTAAACCTGTAAAAGAGGATCGTTAGAGGGGATACAAGCCATTGGGCTGGGGAGGGGGGCTTTAGCCCCCAACGTTTGAATTTTGTTTAAAACCAACCCCAACCAGGTAATAGGTTCTCTTAGTCCGGCAAATTTTTTTGTAAACAATGGAACTTTTGTCGAGCAGCCCCTCTAGATTTTTTCTGCCCGTGCGCTGACGCCCTTACAGACGACCCGGGGTGGATTTCCCGAGGCGTTCCACTATAGCGACGTGTGGAAAGTAAAAAGTGGTCTGAAAAAAGTCCCTTTTTTCAAGGTAGCCTATATTGAATAAAATACAAGTTTTTTTCAAATTCTTAATGTTCAATGTTTAACAGGGCTGCAGAAGTATTGCAATTTGATTTATGATATTTTACCCTGCCGGAAAATACAGTCAAAAATGAAGCGGAACTCACTTTTCAAATTCTGCAGCCAAACTTCAAAATATTTGCAAAAATTATCGCCTGTAAACCAAACAACGCGAGGAAGAAAAAATATTGAAATGGCGTCAGCAAATCGTTTTCGCGCGTATTTTTGGCAAACCTAAATTTTTATCGCCTCTTTATCCAACTTTAATACGAGAGGTTCAAAAAACAAGATTCGACTAGTGCACCAGCTCATGGCGACAGGACTCTATGATTTTTAGGGATATTTTTGAACATTTTAAAGACAATGTCCATAAGGAGCAAAATCCACAACAATGCCAAGTAGTCAAAGATTAAAGAGGTGAGAGAAAATGAACGAAATTAGGGATATAATTTCGATTTTCCAAAATGTTATGGGACAATTTGTTTGACCATGAATCTGGTATTTTCATTTTCCTTTATTTTTGAGAATATTTTACAACGTCTTATTTTAAATGTTAATTTGTAACTATTAGTTTCTTTATAAAAGGATCATTCAAAAATGCAATAAATTTGTAAGAGCACTTTTTGATTTTAACCTATATGTGCAAAGCGAAATTTTTAAAACAGGCCTCAGCAGCAGCCTTTCATTTCTGTGAATGAATGAGTTTTATTAGTAAAACACCGCAATTAATAATTCATAAATTTGTAAGTTCATTATCAAAATGAGTTCATTATTGAATTGCGATTCTAAAAGTGTCTCAGTCATGAATGAGAATATAGTGGTTGTAGAATTCTACAAAAGCTTAATACTGAAAGCCCATGCGTTTTCAGCTTAAAAGCAGTTCATCACTGACTTTCTTGTTTTTACAGACTGCTAAAAAATTGATTTAAGGTCAAAAACTAGAATGAATCTGGTCGTAAGAAACTCATTCTTAGCTTAGCTTTTGATAAAGTATTTGGTTTTTTAAACATTTTTTCTATGATTTATTTTCTTTAAATTTGCAGGCCGCACTTTCACAAGAAGAAGTTTCCCGTGGAGGAAGACAAGATTTCTTACAAAACATTTTGCTGTTGGTCGACAAGTAAGCTATTAAATTTGATTATAGCTAAGAGAAAACCCTAAAAAGTACCATTTAAGTTTTTACTAAAATCTTTTCTCCCTCTATCTCTATCTCTCTGCTGCCTAAAACTCGGAAACACCCTCAAAATGGTCTTCAAAAAATCCAGAAAATCCAAAATAACGGTTAATCGAATGTTCATCATTTCTATATTTGCTGAACAAACAAAACAGCGCCCAGTACTTTGCCCCAGCATATGAGCTTTCTGGTCAGAGAACTGAGATTATAACAGATACTACCACGAGTAAAAAATCTTTGCAAAATCTAGCTGATCTGATATTTTCAAATATTTGTAATACCCTTGTTGCAAAGCTGCGAACAGTCTTCATTTAATCAAACTGCATCTTCTGGATTTACATCGTCATGCTATTCTACATCTTCTCTTGTATTGTCCAAACTGTACTCTCTGTTATAATTTCACAGGTATTGGAATGGGTCTGGGTCTTTACAAACCGATACCAAATTTCAAGCCACTGCTATTAAATTGATAACTAAGCATCTAAGAGACAACGGGGATGCTAACAACAACGTACACGCAGAAATTTCAAAGCGTGACAGTGAGATAGAAGACCTTCGCAGCCAACTGAGCCAAAAAGAGGCAGAGAATGAGCGTTTCAAAAAGAGGCTACACAACGAAGAAGAAATCCAGCGTACTATTGAATTGGCAGATCAAGATCTCGTGAGTTGTACTTGATTTATTCTTAAACGAATGAATGCCAGATAACAGCGAATTTTGTTTCACCGCTGCTCGACTCTATAATGAATGTCATCAAGCATGACTTCTGCTTGGATCTGTACTGCACTGTATACACCCATTAGCCTGAATAAATATCACCTGATACTTAACATTGACGATATCTCAGTGGTTTAATGACTAAATATTATAATGTTAATGTAACGAAGTATGTTCTAGTTGCCTGACTAGTGCATCAATCTCGAAACTCGACTTTTTATATAAGATTTTCATCAATGGCAATTTTCCATCGTTTCCCTCGCTTTATCTTTCCAATGTCTAAACTATGTCAGTTTTCTTTGTATTAAATTCTTTCTCCTGATAATTTTTTCTGGATTCAATGCCTCTTGAAGACTGACACTTACTACATTTTTTTCTATTATTTGGAGCTCAATTATTATTCCCAAAAATGTTTACCAATACATAAAACACCTTTTTGAAATTTATTTAGATGTTTCGATTCGAAATCTGGGAACACTGACCTAATATGGTATTCATTGTTTGAACCTATTAAATCATTTTAAGGTGCATTGGAAATTTGTTTATGTTGTAGTAATTCCAAATCAAGGCTTCTGTTTTTTCAAGAAAATTCCCAATTTACATTTCGGATAACTTTCTACCAGAGCGTTTTTTGACCTACGCATTGGTGGGGGCTCTGACTTCCCCCACCACTGACGACCAAATGCTTCCTTTACCTTCAAAGGCCTAGGCCATTGTGGGGCCTTTTCAAAAGAACGAGCATAATGCAGATGTGCTGGTAAATATATCAATGAGGTGTTTTGGTGAAATTGGGTCCGGGCGCACTAACACTTGCAACATATATGACAAACGTAATACCTATTGTGTTTTAATAATGGATTTGTCAACTTTGTCTAATTCCTGAATAGTTCTGTCGTCCTGCCTCATAGAAGTAGGGATTGGGGACACAGAGAACATATGCCCCTCCACTTTTTAAAACTTCAGGTAAAATGCCCCTTTGCAGCTTAGCAAGTTGCCCTTTTTTGCCAACTGTGTAACCAAAAATTTCCCTTTCTAAATACTTAGGTGCTATACGAAATGAGCAAAGAGAGTGGAAATGCCACAGGGTCTCCAAACCCTATCGGCTAAACTGTTCACAACTAAACAGAGAATAATATCATTGTAGCCAGGCTTCTAGAAACAGCCATTTTTAACCTCCCTGGAAACTTTGTTAAAAAATTTCTCATGGACATCCGGATTCTTCACTGAAAACTTTTTAATAGAGTATCTTTCTAGTTTGGTTCCTGATCTGAAACATTTCATAAACAAAAGTTTCTAATTGGTTTCTAAACAATCTCTAAGAACTTTTTAAAGAAACTTATAAAGAAATTATAGTAGTTCGAGTAAAATCTTAAAACCTAAGACTCAATCCTACAATAACTCGGCATCGAAACAGCATGATCATTATGTTATGAATACCAAGCACCAAGATTACAATTCCTCATTCTAAGCTACATTGTTCATCCCTCAGCTATGTCCTTAGTAAGAGCAAATATTAACAAAAAAGATGTCTTCAAGAAATACGCGTGAAACATCCCATTTAGCTGTTGCAACAATATCTGGAATTTTTAGAGAAAACGAAATCATACTGCAATTTGAAGCACTGTTCAATCTTTTGTCGTAAGCATGGCCCCTTTTGAAAAATGCCCCACTACTGAAAAATCCGTAAAAAATACCCTGCTTTTCACAAAAAACTATTGATGTAGTTGGTTCCAAAGTAAGGAAATTTTTTCATCACTGATAAGACCCGCCTCCTATTCTCGCTAATCTGTTTTTAGGCATAAATTATGAAGATCCTTCAAATTTTCATTTATTTTCCGGGCTTCGTAAGACACATTGCAATGAATACCTTAAAACCTATATTTTCGTTTTGATCTTTCTACTTCCTTAAATCAGAAAATGGCAAGAGTTTCATAAACATTGAATAATCCTTGACCAGAACCGTCTTGTTTTACTGATATCATTTTCACTATAAGCTGCATCTATTTTCACAAATATTTAACGACTTTGAGGAGGAATCTGAGTACAGTCTCGAAAGTCTTTAAATTGAAGCCTTCGCGTACTTTGTACATCTAGTGCAATTTGTAAGCCTTACTCTTTGTGAAACCTGGTGTACGTCAAGGGTACTGTTTGGGCCCTCTGCCCAGATACCTTATCTCTGCCAGTTATGTTATTCTTTATGGTTTAATGCATTATCCAACACCGTTGTATTTTCTTCAATTCCTTTATAGAGACGTCTTCAAGTCCGCATAGAAGAGGTTCAAGCAGAGAACAAAGAGTTGAAAGCAAGAACTTACGATGTTGATGCCGAAAGAAAAAATATGGAAAGGACCAAATTTGAAATTGGTAAGAATTTCGTTAAGCATCATATTTGGCTGGTACCACTACAAACAAACCTGTGTCGAAAATTTCCCGTAAAACTGACTTTTGTTTTCCTGCGATTTTCTAAATTATGATAAATAATCCCTTGGCAATGGCTCTGCCTCACTTTGTCAAGGACTGACCCCGGTTTGTGTTTTTTGTCTCTCTGCTTTCTTCGATGGAAAATTTGTCACCGTTATGATTAATAGTGTCTTAAAACATTTTTTTTATAAATCAATGTCAAAAACTACGTTTCTTCAATTTCAAGATACAAACAATAGACTCTACAATATTAAGAATAATTCAAATACTGAATTACTACAATGCTACAATATTATAAGACTAGAACCTGATTACAAGGACAAAACAGGTAACACAGAGAATGTGTGAGGACACAACTTCGCTATAGCCAAGCCAACAATAGGTCCTAGAATAACTATGAGTCCATAAGTCACTATAAGCGTGAAGCGAAACCCAATGTTGAGAAAGAAAACATAACAGACAATCAGCTCTGCAAAACATTATTTTGATTCAGAGTGCAAGGAAAATACTGAAAGGCTGTTTTGAAGCCAAAATGCCTCATGAAAACCACAATCTGTCTTGACAAGTATTTGCCTGTTGAGATATGTACCTTGACAGGTTTCAGCCTGCCGAGCAGAAAATCTTTGGCTGTTGATAATATTTTGATTTGCACAATATGGTGGACATATGAATCATGGTGGTTTATAAGTAAAATCTTTTGAATGCTTCTAAAGCAAATTGAATTGCTTTCCCTAGGCGAACTGCGGCGTGTCAAAGATGCTCTCGAAAGAGAAAACAGAACACTTTCCCAGCAGTGTGAACAGCAGACAACAACGCTGTCTCAACTGCAAGAACTCACTTCAATGCTACAAGAAAGCCACAGGCAAGTCTATAAGTATCATTCGTGTTATTTGTTACTTATTCTTGTTTATACCATGCAACCTTCGTCTACAGATAACGCAAGATAACAGACGCAAATATATATTGTTCTAAAATGCTTTCCAACGGTTATAGCCTTGCAGAAACTACCTTCAAAGAACAGCTACCTAACGCCTTTGTATAATGCTTCACTATGGCGTAAATTAGAGTGTATCTTGCGGGCTTCGGTGCCAGAGTTCAAGTATCAGATCTTTTCAAGGGTTCCAGTATCAGATCTTCTCGTGTGTTCAAGTACTGGATCATCTTATGGGTTTCTGTACCACATCTTTTCGAATGTTTCAGTACCAGATCTTCTTGAGGTTTTCAGTATCATCAGATCTTCTCGTGTGTTCCATTGCTGTATCTTCTCGCGTGTTTCAGTATCTCGCGTGATTATCGTTAGGGTTTCAGAACCAGATCTTCCTGAGTGTTCCGGTACCGGATCTTCTTGAAGATTCAGTGCCAAAGCTTCCTGATATTTTCAGTACCAAATCTTCTGAAGGGTTTCAGTGCTGGATCTTCTGGAGGGTTTCAATGCTGAATCTTCTCAAAGGTTTTAAATTCAAATCTCTATTAGGGTTTCCGTGCCAGATCTTTTCGTTGGTTTCAGTGATAGTTCTTCTAGAGAGTTTTAGTGCTGGATCTTCTTAAAGGTTATAATTTCAAATCTTCACTAGGATTTCCGTGCCAGATCTTTTCGTTGGTTTCAGTGATAGGTCTTATGGAGGGTTTTAGTGCTGGATCTTCTCAAGGGTGTCAGTGCCAGATCTTTTTGAAAGCCTCAACCCCAGATCTTCTGGAGGCTCAAAGATACTTAACGTAAATAAGTTTGCAAAAAAGACTTGAACAAGTATGGTAAAGCTTTTGACATTAGGAAATTAGAAATGGCAATGAAAGACAAATACCATGGTCCCAATGAAAAGAGAGTCGGATTATGGTCCAGATGACAGGCATCAAAGATTGTTGAAATGATATTTTGAACTTGTGTCTTCTTTCACTGCTTTTTTATCACTAACTCGTCTAGAAATATTTTCATCTATACCGATGTTTTGGTATCCAGGAATAAACCAACTCTTTAGCAATATAGTCAATAGAAAAATCTATGTTAACGCCAACCTATAGAATCGGTCACATCGGCATTTTCCCAGGTAGGCAAAATTTGCTGGCATATGACCGGCTAATGTGGCACTAGTGTATCGACGTTATCGACAGCTGATTTGAAGGGTTGCCAGTGTATAGATAATAATCGAGCGAGCTGCCGAGTAGAAAAATGGTTTATGGTATGCAGCTCGGTTTACATTAGCTCGCCTCGAGCTCTATGCTGTTCTATGACGTATTCAACATCCCTGAGAGATGACAATTCAAGCCCAATTGTAAATGGAGTTTTGAATCTATTTAGTAATTAAACTTTTTGTCTCTCTGGTGTTTGCAAGAGATCAGATCTGAATGGACTTCCTTTGACACAGATCTTCGTGGAATTGCACATTCGAAAGCTTCTCCAAACGAATGCATGACCTGAAAGTCTTCTTTGTGTGTTTGCTAGACGGGTTTAGAAGACCCAGTGTGTTCTGATTCATTAATTCACGTGTACATAAAGGACCAACTTATAATCCTTACAGTGTCGAAGTCATTAAATATCATACTAATGCAAAGTCAACAGATATTACTAATGGCCATCGGACTGACTTAGTCACGTGCATTTATTAGGTCAATCGATATCTGCTTAAGCTGAAATCTTCTTAATAGTTGATCCCATTTAACGACGCCCAAAATGTCTTATTTCAGGTCTCTAGTCGTGACAAATGACCATCTTCTCCAAGAGTTGGACGAGACAAGACAGAGACACCAGCAAGAAGTTCAGCAGTTGCACTGGAGTTATGAGCAGCTAAAGAAAACAGCTGATTGGTTGCCAAGATCAGTTAAGTAACTCGGATTTCTGGCAGTATGCCTTGTAATTTGTCCCTAATCGTACTGCGATTTTCTGTTGTATATTTGGTTTTCTATTTTTAATTGTAATATATCTTACAGAAAACCACAGTTATTATACGTTGTATCTTAGAATTT
Organism: Rhopilema esculentum; assembly: GCF_013076305.1. The sequence goes on along the minus strand of NW_027019698.1, from coordinate 2,577,892 downwards.
TCGTAATGGTGAACTAGCCCAGGCCGAACCCCAGCATCTCCACGCTACAAACCTAGGTGAAACTTGTATTTTAGCGCTTGCTGGCTATTTTTTCCAATAATATTGATTGACAAAACAGTTTAAAACTGCCGTAGTGATTGAGAGATTTATAGCAACGATCTTCTGATTAAAAGCTCACTTTCCATTAATCTTTCCAACGTGCAAAAATGCTTTGTTTTGAGAAAAGGTTGCCTATCCATTAGAAACACCTCAATCGTCGCGAAATCATTTTTTCCTGAACAAATCATGGATGCGTCAAATTCGTCCACCTCCTTCAAAATACAGTATATGACGTGTATTTCCGTGTTTTACACATTCGCTCTTTTATGGCAAATTAAGGCCAGGCCAAAGTTACTATCCATCTTTGACTAAACCTGTGCAAAGACTTTCTCAGAGCCTTGGCCAAACTAATCTGGATGATCCCATACTTTGTTTGTCAATATTAGCCTGGGGCTGTTAACTTGAGACATTTTTCTACTACCTTGCATTGGTTGTACCCACTTATGTACACTGTAGCGCTGAAACTCTCGACCAAATATTATATAACAAGAGCCTTGCTTATGTTATTTTCGACATTTTGAAGAGGGTTGAGCTTATGCAACTTTCCACCTGTTTCGACTTGGTTTTCACAAACCTGCTGCCCCTTCTATAAAATTCTTAAACCTAAGCCTCCCACAGATCAATACTGCTTGACATGAACTTCCGCTATTAATGAGAACTATCACTAATCTTAAAAACTTTTTGCATCTAAAACCGTCCAATATTGCTAGTACAAGGGAACTATGACCTTCTGAGAGTTAGAGTCTGGGTAATTCCTTTACTTACGTAAGCAAGCAAAATGCACTACACTTACCGTATTTCCTCTACAGAACGCCGCGGCGTTCATTACAAAGTCCGACTTTTGAATGCGGCGTTAAATAGAAGGCGGCGTTTAAAAGAGGGCATTCATTTATCAGAGAGCTGTGTTTTTCACAAATTGTTGGATGAAGGTGCCGGGTTCAATAGAGGGTGGCGTTCATTAGAGGAGATACGGTAATGAAATGTTGGTTCTGTGAGCATTTAATCAGGCTGTTTCATTAAACTGTGACATTACATTTCTTTATGTTTTGAAGTGTGTCACTTCTAAAGACCGTTGTCCTTCAATTTCCTTTTAAATTTCTTGTGCTGTTTCGAATGCCAGGCTTTTCTAACGTTTGAACAATCCAGCTGTAATAATGATGTAAAATTCATATATATTGTTGTACACGTAAACAAAAATTAGCGAGCAGTTGTTTGAAGCATAATCAATAGAAAAAACTCTGGTCTGAAAGCCTATTGCTCTGTTCTTTTGTTCTCATCTAGTCTTGGAAAACACTTTTATTCTAATCACGTGACCTAAGTAGAAGAACAAGATGAAACATTCTCTAACCTCGCAATAGCAGATGCAGACAGTTTCGTTAAGCCCAGCGCACACAGGCGACCAATGTGTTTCAAAAGCAATAATATTTTGGCTTTTGACAAAGTCGCTCATTTACACGGGTCAGAGACAAAGATATTCTCCGTTTCAAAGTCTGTCTTCGCGATTGAAATACTTACTTTCAAAAAACCATTTCTCAACCCGAAAACAGCTGATAGCTGATTAAATGTGGGTGCAAAAAAGTTGAAACTGATTGATCTATTGCTTTTTCATCTATCAAATTTTCGACTAAATGCCTCTTCGTTGAATATATTTTTGTTCTGTCCTCTTCGTTGACTCTTTCTTAATTTATTAAGCCAAATAAATATATTATCTCTGGTAATGGTTCTTGCACATTGGCGTAGCGGATGTAAAAGTTTTGGGGGGCCAAGCATGGATCTCCCCGAAAATCGTTTCTTCATTGAGATAGAACTGTCCGAATGGAGCCCGAAATGTGACAAATTTTGTCTGATAAGGGGAGCTGCAACTATCCCAGCCCATTTTTCCCCACGCCGATGTTCTCACAAACAATAACATCTTCAGATTTAATTTGACGCATAAATAATTGTTTACAGTCGTGTATTTCTTTTTATACCGTTTATCCCGAGTAAGAGTGATGACTAAAATGCCTACAGCCCTGAACTGCACATTATGAGCTTGCCATTTTCATAATATCAGCACAGAATAGATTGTAAAATTACCAACATTCTCGAGAAACAATCAAAACTCAACACGCATTCCCTTACTTAGGCCACATGATTGCAATAAACACGAACAAAGGCTTCCAGACCAGATTTGTTCTATTGATTATGTTTGAAGAGCCTAACTCAAAGTGTTGCCAATCCAGGCTGGCTATTGTATAGTTGCCCCAGTCATACTGGAAGCCCTCTTAAGGTGCAAACACGGAAGTTCAAGGCATAATGATGTCAAGTTATTAAAATGGAATGAATTATCTGAGTCAGGATGGCTTTAAAACCCTGGTATAACGCTACGTGCTGCTCCTATTTCCTTCCCCAGATTTATAGTAGCTTAATTGAAGGGCCACTCTGTTCCAAGAATTTTTTCTGAGATTTCTGCATAAATTGGTAGCTGGTCATGAGTCTGGAGCTTACGTAAGTCTATTTTTTCAAAGTCTCTACTTGTTTTCTTCATATAGATGCGTGAATTCTGGCATGGCAAAACGTACCAAATCTGGTGCGTTGATTAAGCGTTCGTTTCTAGACATGATGGTACCGATCTGACAGATTGCTATAATTGACATAATTGCTAGAATGATTATATCATATAAATATATAATTCTAAGGTTCAGGTTTACTATATCGAAGTTTGGTATTTTATCAAAAAGATTTATCCTTTTTAACTCTTATCTGTATATGTTTGTTGTCATATTGATGATTATTTGAGCTTGTTATCAAAATGTTACTTTGTTTGTTCAAGATTTGTTAACCTATTAATTACTACCAGAATGCATAGCGTGTGGCAAAACTTGTGACGTAATAATGGGATCGGTCTATTTCTAAGACAGACCAATGTTAGCTGGACTTGATGGTCAACGAACGAATAACGACCCCCCCCCCCCCAGTATTGACAATGTTGCAGCCCTTGACCCTTGTGCATTAATTGTAAGGCTGATGCAGCTCAAGAGATGCCCGCATATCGTATTAATAAATTGGTTGCTAGTGGTGCATTCATGATACATACTGATGATCTATAGGGATTTCTCCCTTATTATGAGTTTTAAAAACTAATGTAAACTTACACTTTTGCATATTCGAAAAACACTCTTGTATCTGCCACTAATTCCCAAAGCAATACCAAGCGGTCCCTTGGCGTTAAAGATTACTATTTATTAAGAGCATGGAGGGACTGCTAGCAAATGCTATTAATTCAGAGATTTTGCACAGTGATCTTGTCTAAGATTGCTCATCGTCGTCTTTGTTTTATAAAGTAAGCTCAATCTTGTTGTCCATTCATTAAAACAAAAGAAGGAAGGTAGACAGTTTTTTGAGAGTTAGTAAACCCCCTTTTATGTTGCATAAATAGAACATTTTGAGAGGATTATATTGTTTGATACCACGGCATATTGGGGGAAGATGGCAATAGAAATAGCTACGTATTTGGAGTGATCATGGCGGCATCTTTGCGTTCATGCATTCCATATCATTCAAATATGCATTAAAACCTCACGAATCGTTACTTTAAAGCCCTGGAAGCTGTGTTGGATAAACTTGGTGAGACAACGTACTCCTTGCTTATTCTTTAGAATTCTTCTCTTACGGCCTTAAGGACAAGTAGCTATCAAGGAATGGCTTGTAGCTTTTTTACCTGAACTTCCCTATGTCGCTACAAAACGGCCACCTTTGTACAACATAGTCTATTGAATCATCCTTCAAAGTTGTGTCATACCTTATGCAATTTTTCTCAACAAGGAAACTTTTCCAATGGCTGAAGGAGTTAGTTGGACTCCAAACTAATAGATTCGTTCTTCAAAAGCTACATAAAAAGCTTATTTACAATTTTTGGGTTATCAAAGTGGCCATGACAAATTTTGCGATTGGCAAATGCTAACTGGGTGGTTGAAAGAGAAGTTTTGGGGACAATTAAATAAAAGTCCTTACAGGGTGAGCAGTCTGGAAATTCAAAGGCTCGTAGATATTGTCATGGCTAGAGCAAGGTAGGTTGCACATGTTTCTCCGCCATTCAGGTGGTAGATTTGCGTTTGACACCGTTTCCAATCCTTTTCTTCCCTAGTTTCTTCTGATAACCTGTCAGAAGTCACACAATTACACGATACCCTTTGTTAGTACCATAAGCTACCTGAGAGATCATTTGCACAAGTTGCAATGGATCAAATTATGCCTTATAATTTTTCATATACTAGGTCTGGAACAAAATCAGAGCTTCAACAAGGAATAACCCGCCCTGGCACCGTTTCCAAAGGAGGGTGTATGAGCCGTTTGATTTTCTGTGGTCCTGTCCTGTATCAAAACATGTATGGTTTTCTGTCGGTGGAGCTCTTGCTATCTCCCATTAGCATATGTTTTCAGACCATTAATACAAGTGAACTGATATGTTTTTCTGATAACAGATCCATATTTATTCGGAATAAACTATAATATGTGCTTTATTGCTTTCTTATCAGAGAAGTAAGTACAGTGAATAGACAATACGTATGATGAAAAGCAAAAAAGGCACTCACGGCTTCGAGAATATTACAAAATCATTCAAGCATTTCAATAGTTTATGAAAGTTTACTCAAACCCACCGATTTAAAAAAGTGCATTAAAACTGTTTAGTTGCTATATGTGATTGCTTTATGCAGAAGAAATGACAATTTATAAACAGTTGATCATGCTTAACAAATAAAAACTTATGCTCCTCTGAAAGCACAACAAACTGTCCCAGAAACTGTCACACCTACCAACTTTAACGGCATTACGAATGATGAGAATCTGAAACCATCAGTTTGTCTTCATGACAGATAGCTTTCTTAAAAATTTGGACAGCTTGAATTGATCTTGTAAAGTCAAGAATCTAGTTCCTCTTTAATTTGGAGAGGGCTATCGGAAAAGGGTTGTTTCTTTCGATGAGTTCCATCATAGTAAAAGACAAGCATCTTTAGCATTGGTAGAAACTGGACATCATTCTAGAGGCAGCGAGTGTGCACGGACAGTGGTCATCAAAGTTTCTGTGGATACAAGTTGGGGTTGGCAAACTCCAGCAAGAAAGTACACCTAATGGAGAGGGGCAGTTTTGAACAAGGAAAAATAAGCAAAAACTGAAATTTCTCTTTGAAATCAATCAAGCATCGGAAGCTGTTATTAATCAGAATAAATTTTTTACAGATAATTTTTCCATTCCCATAAGTAACTTTGAACTGAGGAAAGAACAATTTTATGTTCTGAATACTTGTAAGAGTGGCACAGCCTGACATGCTTCTATATAATCTATGTGCTTTGCATTAGCTAGTCCAAGAACAAATTTTGATCGTGTATGCGTGTTTTTAATTATGATTTATAAACACATTAACAAGTTACCTAAACACAAACACCAAGTTACCTAAATCTAAGATAGATGTTTGATAGGAAGGAGTAGGATTATATTTTGGTAGATAATTTACAATTCATTGAGTGATCTCGATATTTTTCTCAGAATTAGCTTAATTTATCGTCCTGATAAGTTGCCTTTGAATTGTGCAAATGAATTAAAATACATTTTTAAAAATATTTTCGATGCCCTCTTCCTTACAGCAAATCAGCTTCTACGAGAAATGGAAATTAAACGTTTATAAATTCCATAGTTATTTTTCATAATTTTCAATTAAAATTTCAATGTTCTTTATTTATGATTCCAATTGTTTGTAAACTTAGGTTTTCTGTCGATAATCCTGTTGTGCCCTCAAAACTCGATCAGTCCTTTCACCTTTCAGAAAAGATGACAACAAAGCCTACACAGTTCTTTTTGGTTTGTGTCCACTGTCCAACCGAAGCTCGCCTTGACAACTCGAATTCTATACCCGTAAAACAATGGTCTATCAACATCACGTTTGTTGACTTTGTGGGAGGGGGTGGAAACGTGGAAAGGAAGGTATCAATCCGTTTACTTTGCAAGAAGTTAAGATTTTTCACTAGAACGTTGGATGCGTATCTAGGACAGCGTAGTTAAAAAGATAAAGAATTGTTTCTTGGCTTAGCCATGTTTTTTATCATGTAGCGCCAGCATCTTGGTCGCATAACTTCAATCTTCTATCGATCGTTCTTCCACGTTCACCATTTATTTTCTAAATATATTCTTTATTTTGTAATTATATCAACCTGTCACCAATGCGCTTGCAGAACCATACGCTAAGATCTATTCGTATGACATTTTTGCTACATGTGCAAAATCTGATGTCTCTCTTCTCCGCCAAATCTAAGGTTTTCTTATGCTTTTTCAATATTTCACTTGTGCCATATCTCCAAACCTTTTGCAGGAAACGGATTGGCACCCTATTACCATATTTTTTGTTATTTCTGTCTTGGAGTAGAAGCTTGTGTTCTTCTGTTGAGCATACTCAATGAACCTTTGGTCATTTCTCCCAACTTTTTACGACCAAAATATATCATTTCTTGCAAAGGATATCTGAAGCACAAAAATCATAAGTATATGATTAGTATGATTCCCCAGTATACAATTTCACAGAGGGTAGCCCCAGGGACCAATACATGTTGTGTCATCAGTATATCAAATAGTTGTTAGCTGCCTGCAATCATGTTACAATGCCTGCCAATGTCTTTGGAACACCCTGAGATTTCTGTGAATTTGCGTGTCCCGTGCTATTTCCATGTCAACAAGGAGGGTGTTGCCCCCCTTCCCCCTCATACAATGTTGATTCGTTAGCTGAAAATCATAGCTATGTAAAAATGTATCACTTGTACATGTAGGATTATTCATATTTCCGTGGCACAATATTGTACAAGGAAGGAGGGGATGTTGCAGCTCGTGCACAACGTAAATTATAGCAAGTGTTCCAAGACTTTTGGCAGGCATTGTAGATCTTTGGTTAAAATTTTCTGAATACTTATTTCTGCCATTACATTGGATTTGCAGATTATTTTTAACAAGCAACTTACATATATTATAAAAAATGGAACAAAACATAAATATATTTTTCCTCATTTTAGCAACACTCAGAGCTTTGTTTTCACAATTAAAAAGTAAGTGAAAGAAAACTAGGCCTGAGAGTTATCAATTGGACTGAAAATGAGCTTATTGAACCATTGCACTACGTCCTAAAGGGAGAGAAGCAGAAAAGAAAAGGGCTAGAAAAATTTGATTTTTAACACGTTCAATATGTGACAGGGTAGGCCTTTTGGGGGCCTTCTTTGGTTTTGTTTTTGGGCACAGATTGCAAGATTGTGGTGTTTGTGTTTATTGTAGCAGTGGTCGAGTAAGCATTACATTGTGTCTTTTATACGGCCAAAGCAACAAGCGTGAAAGCGTGCATTGGTCTTGGATAGATAAACTTTGTGCTGGCATAGTTTCATTCCCACACGTTACAAGACAACATAAAGTTGGACTGGTAAAATATTCTGAGAACCATCTTACCCTTATTTGCTAACGGTTTTTGTTTGGTAACCTGGAACAAATATTAAGCTTTAATAGAATAAATAGTCGAATTGCATCATCGTAAATTCATATTTTATTTCTATTATCTACTTTTCTAACTTAAGAAAATATCGGGGAATTTGAAACATCTTCAGTAATTAATCTTTAACAAATTGAGATGAAGATGGTCATTTCAAGCCCTAGTTTTTTGTAGTGAAGCGCTGCCTTGGAAAATGATTTGAGACTCATCGATCACTTCTGCACCCAAAAGCCTTTAACGGGAAGAAATATCGAGCGACTTTCGATGAAAGTAACAGGTGCAGAACGTGAAAAGAGCTGAGGTAAACAATCCGTTATGAAGCATTGTTAAAAGAAAGAATTCATTTCCCCGTACTGAACAAGGGCAATAGTCTTCGAAGACTGGGATATTCCCATGATTCATACGAACATATATCACTGTACTTCTTTGTGGTTTTAAAAACCGTGCATAAATTACTATGTCTCATTTCGTGTTGTCTTGCACAAGAATCTTGCAACCAACTTTCTATTTTTGCTGTCCATGTGTGGATGATATCAAAGATTCGAAGAACAAAGTTGCAAAATTATTTCGCCTCATGGGTACCAATTAAAAAACGAACTATTTCAAAATAACAAATTTTCCACCTTTTTTACCAAAATATTCCAAACAAAAAGTTTTGCCATTCTAATAGCAATATAGCTAGGCTGCCGAATTTCTATGAGGAATTTCTGTCAGCTTGTACTTGAATTTCTGTACTACAAAGTCTCAAATATATGTACAGTGTTCTGGAATCGTAGCAAGGAAAACATCAAATAGTTCATGCCAAGGTATTTCGAATTTTATACATTCTCTTCATTTAAAATCTTGAAAATTGTCTTTTAATCATAGTATTATCATATCTAGAAATATCACGACTTTTCCCTTCCAAATTTGATTGCCATTTCTTAAGGGCCTTTCTGCTAATCCACCCTTACTTTTTCACTACACTCCCACCACTTATCGCCTGTCTCCTACCTATAAATTTCAGTTGGGAGACAGATCAGCAAGGGTCACCAGTTTCAAGTGGCTATTTTTAACATAAGTCGATTTTGGTTCTTTGTTTTTCTAATTTTTATTGTCTCTGTAATCTTTATTGTTTTACTACCATTGTTTTGTTTTGTTTTGCTATTGTTTAAGCCCGCTGCTGTTGTCAAGCGATGTATCCCACGATGCACCTGTTAACAACACCGCACCCTTGCGCATGCGTATTAGGCTTCATCTTGACGGCCGGCTGGTAGCTGTCTTGTTGTTTCTTCTTGCAAAAATTAAAAATGCCGAACTGATGTCGAGTAAAGCAGAATCCTACAGTACATCGATCAGAACATACGCCAAGTTCATTTCTTCATATTGTAGATATAATTAACAAGCTCGAGCCATGATGGGCTGCTGTTTTTGCCGAAGCTCGAGCTCGGATGAGGCGAAGAAAACCAGCAACAAAATCGACCAACAACTGAAGCAAGATAAAGTTGCCTACAGAGCTACGCACAGACTACTTCTGCTAGGTAACTACTCTTTCTTTGAATTATAAGCTAACTTTCGGTGAAGTCATTCGAAACTGCACCATTTCTTGAAATTTAATGTCAAAGTTGATGTCGAAATACTTTCCTCTACCAAGGTGCGGGTGAGAGTGGAAAGAGCACGATAGTGAAGCAGATGAGAATTCTCCATGTTGACGGCTTCAACGAGCAGTAAGTGAAATACGCTGCAAATATCGTGAAACTACCTTAAACTGCCTTTTGCAAACTAGTTTCGCTACAGAGTTGGGCGTAAATTTTTGCTAAAACTGAGTAAAGTCTTAAAATATTTTGAGGCATTGATTGCTACATTCTTAGCGTAAAAAGCAGACACAACATTCGACCGAGTTGTAATTTGCAGTTTTCAGAGTTTTAATGAAGCCCTCTAAATGCTGTGATCGTGAGATTGGGTTTTCTTGCTCTTAGGGAAAAAAGGGAAAGAATCGAAGACATTAAAAGAAATATCAAGGAGGCAATTCTCGTAAGTTTTACTCCATTATCTACTTGTATATGTCACAATTCGCCGGAACCACAGTTGTGGTTATTTACAATTTAGGCCAGTGAAACTTACTGTAAGGCTGGGTAAAACTACTACCACATCGGGGTTTATTTCTAAGTTGATCATCAAAATAGATGGAAAATTAGAGCATTTAGTTATGTTTAAAGTAGCTTTATTTCATTAGGTCATGTAACATTCAAGTTCTTGCCAAATAAACGAGCGACGACAGAGGTAGAATAGGCCTATGCATCACCTTGAAATGCCAAAAATTGGCTGACATCTTCATGATTTGTGCGTATAATTTAATCATTATGGCTGGTCGTTATTTTTTTTGAGAATTCTGCAGAAAAAAAATCGTTTCGTCTATCAAATGTGCATTCAGTTACAATGTCAAAAATAGGTTGAAAGTTGGCATTTTAGCTAAGTACTCAAGCGCTGTAATATTCACAGCTTTTGTCTATTCAAGTTGTACTAAATTACGTCCATAAACTGGTTTCATTTTTTTCCAAGCAAATTTGGTATGTAGATAGAATCTTTTTTTGTTTCAAAGTTTTTATTAATTGAGTAAGACCACCCAAATCAGCATGTCTTTTGTAAAACCACTATACAACCATTTATTCCCGCAGTTAGGTCAATGGTATGGAATTCACTCAAATGCCACTGAAAAGATATTTAATTTAGCTCCAGCCATGATTCTTTGCTAGTCATTGCCCCTTGTCTAATGAGGACGCAAATATATCCTAATATGCTTTTTTCTATTCAAAATCAACATTTTAGTGGGCAATCAAAGACACAAAGCTTTCAATTTGTTAACTATTATATACAATGAGCAATTGTGATATATTACCTGTATTTTATCCAAATAACTATCAAAATCATTCCATTTTCCCAAAATTCAAAGCATCACCTTGCCTAGGTCGCTTTAATAATCATATAAAAGATAGTGACAGAGTAAAAAACATGGATTAAATGTTTTTTACTATGCTAGCCACAAATTTTAAAAATCATTGGAATTTTAAAATTTTTTGTGAAGCTTAAATTAATCTTAATTTTTGGTTTTAAGACTAACAAATGTGTTTGTTTATATGTAACCAGGGTGACACCCATTAAAGCATATCAGCCAAAAAGTAAAAAAAATAGTTTTTGAAAGTGTCAGTCAGGATTATTTGATAAGTATGAGCTGAAGTTAAACTACACATTAAATGGTATTTTCAGATATTTTCCATGGATAATTTAATTTTCTACATAGTATATATAGTGTTTCACAGAAAATTTTCTATCATGAAACAATTTGGATTGCAATTCTTATAGCTTTGTACTTGCCAGGAAGATTTGAGGTTAAATTTCTAAACTGATATTTCTATATATATATAAATATCTCTACTAATTCGGAATGCCAACTCAGAACCTTCCCGTTCTATATACTGAAGCATGTGCAGATCTGCCTTTTTGTCACAGAACACCTTGTGAAAGAGAAATGAAGCAGTAATTTTCATATACATCTACCAATACACAATAGGTGCTTTTTTCAGAAACGTTGTTTAGCTTAGTTCTGTCTCACATTCAAAATGATCTGTAAGCTATGAATATGCTTGAGCAAGAATACTAAAATAAGCATTACGGAAATTTCTTGATTGGAAGTCTGCTTTATTATTTGATGTTGTCACAAAATCTTAGCAAGCTTGTTTTGTGTTCCTTCTGTCATTTTAATTCTTGTGTACAATAAGCTCTTTGTGCAGTTGAATTAAATGCATTTCGTGTGCAGTGAATTGCGTAGGTTGATCTAAAAATACATTGATTTTCCCTACTTCATCTTTGTTTTTAGTTTTAAGTTTTTGTCATTTTGAAAATAATTTTTTATTATTCAGCAATTTTGGTTGATAGTCAGATCATTTTTTTCAGATGTACAAAAGATTTGAAATGACATTTTTATGAAAAACTGTCTAATTTTGACACATAGAATGACAAATTTTGTTGATTGCATAAGATATCAGCCCCACCAAGATTTGAAATCAAACAATGTGGTTAACAAATAACGTGAATGGTATACTGAAAGTATATTTATTGAGAACCTCCTATTACCTTGTGATGCAAATCATGTTTAATGCGATGTGCTATGAGAACAGTTTTCTTGGTTTTCTATTTTGCTCTCATGTATAATTTGTTTTGTTCAGCTTTCTTTCTTTACCATATTGGTTTTTTCTGTTCTAAAGATATACATATTGTTTTATTATTGCAATTCATGCACATGAATAATTTTACATTTTATCATATAAAATATATGCAAACAATTTCACTCAAAAGCTAGAAATTGTCTTTCCCTTTTATAATAACAGGGGTAAATAAGCATGCAGAAATTTTATTTTGTAACTCCGTATTTAGTTCATACTCTTGGCATTGCCAGGCTTGGGTAAAGACCATTAGTTCCAGCATGAATTTCAAATTTAGGAACACTTTCAGTGTTGGATTTTAAATTTAAAAACTCAATAATGTTATGATAACCTTTTCTTAGTAACATGGCACATGTAGTTAGAATTGATTGTAATTAGAATTCATTCTTCATTCCAATTACTTGAATGGAGTCCCATGAATTTTTCATGGTTGCAATTTTTGAATGTTATTGGTAACAAAGTGCAACCACAATCAAATGTTTCTATATAATTGAAACAAAGCCATGAATGCTAATTGATAAGGCTAACTTTTTACTTTTCCCCAAGCACATGGAATTTCCTTGTTTGAAAGAGAAAACCATCTTGCTGTGAAACAAGTTTCGTCCTATGCATAATGTTTGTGTTTCCTAGCAACGTGTCATGTGACTAACCGGTAGATATGGACTGCAGAGTATAACTTGCTGTCGTAAATGATACAACGGCTGTGTGATGATAAATTTGCTAAGGACTTTTTGAAACCATTTCCGGGGTTTTCAGTCAATTTTTATGTAATAACCTCCGGTGGCATCCAGTTAATAAATCCAGTCGCTACTGCCAATAAACCCCCGTCAAGTTGCATAAACTATCGCCCCTAGTTATCTGAAACCACTACAACAAGCCATATTTGAGATGTGTTCATTTGCCGTTAGGTGCATTCTTTGATATAGCCAAACAGTCGTTTAAAAGTAGGTCCAAAGGTTGTATTCAGGAGTACAGTCGCTCGCTCCGTTAGCGACGTGATTTTGTATAGGGTTGAAATGCAGCCTGTTGGAAAAGCCCGTGTACAAGTGATACTAGCACTGTCAAATGCAACCTGCTATACCTGTCATGTAAGCGAGTCACCGGTCACCACAAGTAGTCAACTGTTTGGTTTGATCTAAAAATAGCTCGCCTTTTCATTCAGTAACACAATATGTACCCAGATTTTCAAACACTATTGTTCTTTTCGATTGACTATTATAACAGAGAAAGGTTAGTGTTTTATTGGAAATCTTTTCATGCTAATTTAAAAACGATCATCGTTTGGCAGTTAGCAAGCGGACAACGGCTCAGGCAGTATGAGCTTAATTTAGTTTCACAGTTGCCATACCAATCATGAACAATGTATTTACAAATAGATTTAACAGGTGGCTTGATGAAAAACCGTAAACAGTTCACGCTAAAATGAGATTTTAATTGAAGATTTAAATTTACGCCATAATTCTTGGTTGCATATTTTCTTGTCCGGCTTGCTGTTAGCAGTATAGTTCAGCTGCCCCAGTGTTGGCTAGCTCGGCGGACAACTTTCGAATCAGATTTTCCCAAAAGAAAACTTTTGATTAACCTCAACATGATTTTGAAAACCCCAGAAAAATACCTTCATCTATTGTGGTATAGAATTTTCTCTCGTATTCTAGCCACTGAATATGTAATTTTATGTCTACAATTCTCCCCAACCTGAATTAAACCAAAACCCACTTACTACATTCTGTCATAATCTAAGCTGGATGAATGGGCATCAAAATACATACACCGTTTAGATTCACCCTGCCTACTCACCCCAGAAACTAAAAATGTTTCACCCCAAAACGTTAGAAAAGCTTTAGGTTTTTCTCTCACTGCCATTATGTCCAGAAGTTAAATCATATTCGCGAAAGAGCACGGCGATTGGTATGCAAAGATAGTGAACCAGCGCTAGCCGAGTTGAATAAAAAATATTGAACTATTCATCAGCACAATCTGCAACTGCTAATGATTGAATTATTTAAAAGGAAAAACAATCTAAATCCAACATTTATGAAAACATTTTTACTGAGAGAGATAGTCAATACAATTTGAGAAATCATTTGCAGTTGCCAAAAGTAAAGACAACATCATACGGGATAGAGAAAATTCAGTACAGAGGTCACCATTTGTGGTCCTCTTTACCACGGGAAATTAAACTAGTTGAGTTCAAACGAAAAATAAAATTATGGCATGGAAATACTTGAATCTGCAGATTGTGCAAAATTTTCATTAAAGATCTATGGTTTTTGTAGGTTTTAAATTTTGTAGGCTTTGTACCTATATTAATTTTTTGTTCTTTTTTGCCAACGTAAAAAGAAATGGATAATAATAATGATAATAATGATTGCTGCACCCATTGCCGTAGACGGGGGGCACAGACTTTTGCAGCCAACGGAGGTGTCCCCTATTGTCCACATGTGCCCCTCCCTTTTTTTAGAATGCCCACATGTGCTTCCTTCGCCTGTTGCTCCTTCTGCTGTTTTAGTTGCAGTGTATTTATTTCACGATTCGTCTAGTACCCTCTAAAAGCAATGTGATTTTGCCTGCGATCTAGTCAGCTTTGGAATACTCGCGTGTGGATAATTAGCAAAGGAAAACGAACACTGCGAACAACTGTCAAAACTAATTCAAATACTCTGACTATTAAGTAAATTTTCTCAAGTCTTGCCTCTGTCACAAGAAAACACTTTCCTATTTTTCATAATTCTGGTATTTTCCCTTTTAATTAAATAACGTTTCCTGCCCTTATCCAATTGGATTCTCTGGCTGACTCAACCTGTATGGCATGATTAAGGAGTTTATCTCAAAATGTCAGCTTGAGGAAAATCATGGGATAAAAATAGAAAAATCTCTTTGATAAAGCATGCGGCTATAAGAGATTTTGACGATTATCTTAGTAAATATACTCTGTGGTAGATATCTTGTGGTTGAAGTTTCCTTGTCAAATCCTTAAGAAAAAGTAATAACTTGACATCAGGCTTGACATTTCTAAGCACACAATGGCTTATGGGTATTCTCTATCTGGCTGCTACTGTTTTCCGGCTAATTTATTGCCATTGTTATTGTGCTGAGCTATGAAGTGATATGAAAAGGTTGATAGTCGGATTTAGAGGCATAGCAACTGCCGACGTCATTAAATGCCTACCTGAAAGTTGTTTTGATGCTATATCTAAAGTTTTTGGCTAGATTGATTGTCTGGGGATGATTTTTTTTGCTTCAGCAAGCTCCCAGTTTGTCCCTGGTTTTATATTGATAATCATTGTTGGATTTCAAGTTTTGCTATAAATCTTAAAAGATTTTGTAGTTGAGAATTAATCGTGCATGTTGGGATCCCTATACTGCAAAGAAGCATACCCAAAGCTTTATTGATAAAATTGTTATTCCATGCAGACAATTACTGGTGCCATGAACACAATTTTGCCTCCAGTCAAGTTAGAGAACCCTGCAAATCAGTGGCGAGTGGACTGGCTCCAACAACATGCCACGCAGGACGATTTCAATTATCCATCGGTAAGGCTGCTTTGAATGCCAAGAAAGTATTTTTAATTTCAGGCTATATTGAACCATTGTATTACCTTCTTTCAGAGCTTTAGGCTATAAACCTTCGCCTCCACCTTCATTCCTTCTTTTGTAAAGCTCCAAATCAAGTTCAAATCAGCCTGTTTACGTCATTATTGTTTTTGTCCAGGAATTCTATGATCACGTGAAGATACTTTGGAGTGATAAAGGTGTTCAAGAATGCTTCGAAAGGTCCAATGAGTACCAACTGATCGACTGTGCCCAATAGTAAGTTTCATGCCATCAAATGCCCTGCAAATTACCAATCTTGATGTCAATCAGGATGTGTAGATTAAGCTCCTTTGAAGTTTAACTCATCTACCCCACGTCAGATCGCTCTAATATTTTTTTAATGTAGATTTTTTAGTTCGAAATGATCAAGGCCTTACGACATGGTCCCCTTTTTGTCCATTTGTATATTTACAGCGTTTAAATTTTGGCCTGAAAATCCCCTACATTTCTGTTAGGCTGAAAAAAGTACCTGACTCAGGGACCATAGCTCCCTTAAATTTTGTTATGAAGAAAAGTTATTTTGGTCTTACAACAATCAAATACAACTTAAGTCAAAAGAGCTTAAAATCATTACTTTTCTTCTCACTATTGCACATTCAATGTGAGAACTGATTTTTACTGTACCATGGATTTGTTCTTGCTTATGTATTATCCGTTAACGTTTGATATTAATATATTTTGTTTCCTGTAGTTTCCTAGACAGAGTGGATGGAGTAAGAAGGCCAGACTACAGCCCAAATAATCAGGTAGCTGTTATATAGGTCTTGCTAACAATGCTGAGAAATGCTTTAATAGTTAACCAATCAGATTGAATCTATTGATTGGTTAACGTGTTAGCAGTTAACCAATCAGATTGAATCTATTGTTTTTTGCGCATTTTCATTGGCTTGTGAAAATGTAAACAAACAATCTGATTTGCTTTACACATTATACATCGATCTTGATCGAACTGAAAGTGCACAGTTGGCTTCCTCGTATCAGTACAGCACTGTTTGGAGATTTACGCATCCCTTCACTAGCGGGCTGCATTGTGATCAAAATAACCAGGATTTGTTTGTAATCTTAGAATTGTGGTAATTGTCCCCAATTTGAGCCAAGCAGATTATTTCTATGGCAGCTTATTTCTGTGACGAGGTTATGAAGAACCTTTAAATTTTTGCAGGATCTGTTAAGGTGCCGTATTTTAACTCGTGGCATCATTGAAACGAGATTTCAAGTAGACAGAGTGAATTTCCAGTAAGTATTGCTGCCAGTTGATCGTCTTTCTTGTTTTTATTCCATTTGTAATCAGCAAGTACTTCAATTCTTAATTTTCCTAAGATTGTCTTGTTGAATAAAATACTTGGAAAATGCAAAAAGCTCCAGTAAGATCATAAACTGTTTGATTGCTATCGATCGTAACCTTGGCAACTTCATGATACTTTTCTTTGTTATTCCACATGTTTTTTACACATACTTTCAAGTTTAGCCTAACACTAGAAGACTTTTTCTCCTTTACTATATGTCCATTCCTTTTAATTTCATCATAGTATGTTTGATGTTGGTGGCCAGAGAGATGAGCGAAGAAAATGGATTCAGTGCTTCAACGGTAATAATTTATTTCAACCGCAAATTTGCATTTGTTTTTCTTATTAGTTTTTATTTTGTTATTACAAAAGCAAATGCATATGAACTTTTGTTTTATTATTAATCGATATTTTTGCCAATTTGTTGGGTTATTGTGCGCATTCTATCTGAATGCAAACAAAATTTGAGAGTTGATAAAGGACCTGCAAAATACGTCAGCATTGACGCAAGATCCTTGTTAGCTGCTCCTCTATATCATGATTGCTGTATTAAACACGACATGGTCTCACCGGAAATTCCAACTCTTGGTTTTCAGATGTAACTGCTATTATCTTTGTTGTGGCCTGTAGTAGCTACAATCTGGTACTACGCGAAGACACGAGTCAAAACAGGTTGCGGGAGAGTTTAGAGCTGTTTAAAAATATTTGGAATAACAGGTACGAACTTACATTTAGATGTTTCATTTAAAGATAATTGCTTCTGTTAGTTTCTGTTGCTAATTAGAAAGTTAGAAATTGTTCCACTAATCCAAGTATGGTCTAAGCTAGGTTAACATTCGACAGATAGGGAAATTAAGTTAATTTTGAGGTTGTAGACTACTGGTTGCAAAAACAATGCTGCATTGGATGCAGTGTGATTAATAGTTCTAATATTACGTTGAAAAATAAACAAAAAATGTAATGAAAGTGCGACCGTTTTTCATTTATTTTTTCGTGCCCAAATGCTTGTACGTCCCAAATTTTTCTTTTAGGTTCTTGAAAACAATATCGGTGATCTTGTTTTTGAACAAGCAAGATTTACTTCGCGACAAGGTCTTGGCGGGAAAATCAAAAATTGAAGATTATTTCCCAGACTATGCACGATACAGAATACCAGAGGATGGTATGATCACGCTTGTCACTAATTTATTCTTAGGTTTTAACTTTGCAAAATTTATGAAGTCTTGCATCCTTCTTAGATGGATGTCAACTTAAACGAAATCGCTTCGACTGCAGTCAATCCACCAGCTAGATTAACACTTGACAGGCCAGTTTTGAGTAAAACTTTTGAACAAAAGCAAATGAACATTTTTGTGCTTGATAAGATGCCCGAGATGTCAAGTTAGGGAAATGCACGTATTTAGGCGTCGACGAACGAAAGGCGAACATCATTTGTTGACTTCACTTTTTAGTAATGTTATCTTTCACTAGCGATCCACACAGAAGTGCTTTATAGCACTACTCTTGCATCTAGCATCGCTCAAATCATTCCAGTGACAATGTATAGGACGAGTTTAAAGGCCAACTCGTTTTAAGACTTGATTTGATGTCCTCCTGTCCCTATTCTAAATTGAATTGATCAGATCGTGCTAAACTTTTTATCCGATTGGTTCAATAGGAATCTTGACCACCGTCGAGTGTTTTAGTCTATTGAATTGAATCGAAAGCAGTAGATCGGAAAACCATAACATACGAACTGCACCTGTGTAAAATCGGTTGCTTTCGTTTAAGCGGAAAACGGGTTGAAGGCTGTCCCTTCTTTTTTGAAAAATCCACATATTCGTAAAAAGGATAGAATTTTGGCAGGGGCACAATTCTTTGAGAACAATAGGAACAAAAGGGGTTGTTCATTTGAAACAAAGAATTTTGTAGCTACTGTCCTGGTCTTTATCTTTCGGCCATCCACAACCTATCAGCAGGCATTCTGCGTGCATTCGGACCGAAAAGTTTCCTACTTTTGATCAAATGTCACTAGATCTACATTTTTATTTCATTTGTAGCCAAAAGAGAGCTCGGGGAGGAGGAGGAAGTCACCAGAGCCAAGTATTTCATCAGAGATGAGTTTCTGGTAAGTTGATTTCAAGAGTATAATTTAATGTTCAGCTTGGCAGCGATAAATTGCAAAGTTCTATTTCCTTGCCCTCATTATAATGTTTCGTTGATATGTGTTTTTTTATATTTAACCTTTTCGAATTAACCAGTCCTTTCATAAAAATATACAGTCATTGACTCCATTCTACTCCCGTGGTCAGCAAGCAAACTGATATATGTAGCCAAAGTCGGCTAGATACAATACCATTTATTTTTGTACATTTAAATTGCTTTCGCTATCTCCTTTTGTGAAAATCCTGCATCGAAATTGCAACTATAGTCCTTAATGATGGGGTGGAATATGTCGAATAACAATCGAACTGAATTTTTTTGCCTGAGATTTTTTTACGAATGCCAGCTAAATGGTATTTTATTTCCTTTTTTCCAGCGAATCAGCACAGCAACAAGCGATGGGAAGCACTACTGTTACCCACATTTTACTTGTGCTGTCGATACTGAGAATATTCGACGGGTTTTCAATGATTGTAGGGACATTATCCAGAGAATGCACCTACGACAATACGAACTACTGTGAACTAGATGCCTACTGTGTCTATTGGAGTAAACAACAACAAATATGTTTTCTGCCAAGGCGGCACCACGTATGTAAAAAAATCCTAACTTGAAAATGGCGGTACCCCGTATTCAAGAGACCTGTTATTATTGAAAATATGTATATTTGGATCCTGGTTTCTGAAAGAGCCATTTCTTCATACAAAGGCACAGGCATCGCACGTGACTACAACACGTAATATATCACGTGACCAGATCGTGTGCTCTTCAGGGAGTCTACTCTCTGCAGAATTTCCACGCAAGCGTACAGGCCGCGGTAATAGAGGGAGTTGTTCTGTTTCTTCTTATTAGCTTGATACGGTTGTAACCTAATGGAATATTCCTCCGACGACTTTCCAGGATGCTTCAACAAACAGAAAACTTCCTAAATGATAAAACGAATCCAGGAAGCTTTAAAATCCATGAAAATCACTTTTCAGAGAATTTCCAAAACCCCTAAACGTATACATCACATCCCTTTTCATATTCTACTTTTTCTTAAGATACAGATTTGATATTTGCGACACAAATATCTTTGTTTGTTTACGCAAAGGCAACTTCCTGGAAGGTCTCCTTGGAGCTGTAATTTGCGTTGATCTGGAATAACTGCCGGTGCCTCTATTGCCAAGTAAATGTATTCCAAGTATGGAAACTGAATTCCATTTGTTGCATAGTAGATGTAGATGGAAAGATTTTACAACCGTGCGATTGCAAGCTATGTAAATATTATTAGATTATTACCAATATCAACCTAGTACAATGTGAGTTACCTTGCGAATTCCCGTATTGCTCACATGTCTAACATAAGTTAAGTTTGACTAAGGTAAATTACGCAGTTCCTTAGGTCTTAGGAAAACTAAGCAGCAGTCACGTCTCAAGGATTTAAACTGTTCCCCTGATAAAAGGCAGCTTCTCTTATAGGTATTATTAAGACGTACAAAATTATTCACGATATGCTAATAAACGACATTTTTTCTGTCGTGTATTGTCTTCTCTCGTATAAAACAAGAGACGACCAAAGGTGCAGTCGATTATTTTCAGTTTCTTCTAAATAGAACACGTATCGTGCTCATGCTGCAATTCAGGCAGCCGTAAATCCTTCCGCAGTCATGCACAGACAACCTGAGTAAAGGTTGGCAGAGAAGAATGCGATCTGCGCGTGCTATGCCTTTCGAATACATTTAAATATGTTAAATGCTTGTCGAATAGAGATGTGATCTTGTAGACCGTCGGTTAGTAAATGATTTATGTCTGAGTCTCATCTATTCGTAGATAATGATGTATATAAATAAACTTGCCTGCAAACATAGTCTCTTGCTTCATTCTCTGTTTGTCTCACAGGTTCGTAACAAAGAAAAAAGGAAATTTGAATTTGTTTCTGCCTTATTTCTAGAGCTTGGACAAAAAAGGCCAGTGAAAATTCTAATGGTCAAAAATAAACAGTTAATAACCTCATTTATTTTTTATTGCCTAAAATAGTCCCTCCTTCCACGGGACTGTTTCCCAAAACAGCTCATTATTTGGACAAAGCAAGATAAATAAGACCGAGTTTTGGGGATGGTACTTTCAGTTCCTTTGTTTTCGTTAGCCCATCTTATATCCCTAGTTATTTTCTTCAGAGACCATTAGGTTAACTTCCATCAGTTTTGTCCCAAATACCAATTGGCGTTTCTGCTACTGTATAGCTATGTATATGCATAGCGTGTGTTCTACTGCGAAACTTAAATTCCATATAACGTATCTGAAATGAATAATTGTTGAGAGAGCGATGTAAGGGTTTTTCATCGATCTCTTCATTTCTTCGAATAATGTTTAACAAAAGTTACTGATCGCAAAAAAATTGAGCAATTGCCTTCGAATCTGACACTAAGGTGAAAAATGGTTAACCAGGGCCGATTGTTATTTTCTTTGGATTGGATGGGATCGTCTTATTACAATTCTGAAATTGGCCATGCCAAGACCGAATCACATTTGAATTGGTCTGTATAGGTAGTGTGAACAGTTACGTTTTTTCCAAAGACTTCCCCCCGATTTTGTGAAATCTTCCAAATCAATGGCTACCTTCTCGGGGGAACTTGAACCCAGGACAGACTTTGGTCGACCCCTCCGACCAAAAACTTTTACCTTCAGTAAACACGTATTTCCTTCAATGTGGTTTATAGTAGTGTCTATTTGCAAAAAGCACGGCCTATAAGGCATGACAGCAAAACTTAATACTAAATTACTAACAGAATCGCAGTCTTGGGGACAGATCCATCATTAGAAACCCTAGAAAAATTAACCTGAAGGGCACACAAATTAAATTACAAGCCATAAAAGACACTCAAAATAAGGAAATCATTTAAAAAAGTCGGTAAACGTTTCAATTGACCTGGTTAAACGAAAATGTCTTTTTCGAGTCTATTGTTTATTACTGTTTTGGCTGTGTTGCCCGTGGCAGCCCTGAAATAGTTTTGCGATGTTACAGAATACTAAAACGAGGCAGAAACAGAATGTTGACCCAGTTGCCATGGAAAATGCCAAAACTGAACGATGAAAACGTTGAAAACTAAACAATAGTGCTGAGGTAAGAAACCGATTTGAAATCGGCGATTTCTTAAAATAGACAAGTTTGCAATGCGTAGAATATTTAGCAAGAATAAACTTGTTTGGTTTATTACCGCGTCTGGTGTTCTTTAAACCCTCAAGCCAGCATATTCTACGTAATTATTTCATAAAATCATAAAAAAATGATCCAGATCTGATTCGAACAGTAAAGCACAAGTGAATTTTATCTTCTTTGCTTGTTTGCATCACAACATGGTATAGGCTAAATCGGGGTAATTTGGGACAATTTCTAGGTTTTTTCCTACCACTGCTCACATCACAGCTATTAGAAAGGCCAATTAACCTTTTCATATACATTTACTAGATAGTAAAGATTAATATTGAAGAAAGTTTTTCTATATTCCTTTTTCGGTAATATGTCCTACTTTTAAGGTTGCTGTCCCAAATTACCACGGATGGGGTAATTTGGTACATACAGAATTCATTATTGCAAACGACATAAAGGCACAGACAAACTGCGTCGAAAGAAACCATGTATGCTTAAATTTCACCGCAATTTCATAAATAACAACAATTTTAAAAGTACAGGTTTTCTTCTAATATTAGTAAATTTCCCAAATTGTGGGTGTCCCAAATTTCCCCTGTCCCAAATTATCCCAGTTTACCCTAGGCCTAAAAGATCTTTATGTATAGAATTTTGTAGCTTGTAACTTTTTACAGTGGTATAAGCCCTTTTATGGCAATGAAACATGAAACTGAAAGGGAGCAGAAACTGAAAGAAACATATTATGTTTTAAACTCGAAGTTATATTTTTAAACTTTAATCAGATATTGATGTGGAAAATTAGGGTTGAAGCAGGTCCACGTCAGCTTCAGCTGACACATAGATTTTAACCTACTTAAACAAATACATAATGAAATGATAGCGAAAAGCAAAAATCAATTTAGATCAATTTAGATAAACAATCAAAATTTTAGGTTTTAATCGTGAAGATAGCAGACAAAGTCCAGTTTTGAAAGAGAGTATGCGATGAAGAGAAGGCCAAGATTTGTTAGTAAACTGACGAACAGAATTCAAAAGATTGCAAGCAACAATAAGAGCAAAAGTGGACCACATATCAAGTAAGCAAGTAGCTAATCTCTACCTCCAGTTCAAATTTTGTTGCAATCTTGCTAGCAAAATTTTGTGCAGGTTCTTTGCCATTTCCACAAGTCATTAAAAAATTCAAACTTCAGGTTACTATGGGTCTCAGCAAAAAAGGTTGAATTACATATCAAGGGCCAAAGCTGCCTAAAGCAAAACTACAAACAGGAAACAAACTAATTTGTGCATATTGAGTTGATCATCAGGCATCTAAAATCCCTGCCAAAAGTCCTTGGAAGACTCTGTTGCTAAAGTGTTGTTTTGAAACCATTAACTATTAAAAAAACCACAAAATTTTGCTGCTTAACATGGCAAGAAACAGCATTGATTGACTGGTGAAGGGAGCGCAATAGAAGATGTTCAACTATTTAGTGTAATATACCAAGACTTTTGTCATGGATTATAAAAGATGGATAGAAGGAGGTGACTTGGTTTTTGTATCTTCCCTGTTGTAATGTGATAATTTTGCAAGGTAATGTATCTTTCTTCTTAGCCAGTAACTCCTTTTTGACAACAAAATTGAACTATTTTTATAAGACCAAGTGGCCAGTAGCACAACAAGACCATCTCATCCCTTTCTTTATTCTTTATTTGGCCAAGGGAAGTAGTAGACATGCCTCCTCTAGAATATTTTCTTTCACCTTATCAACAGTTTTTAATAAATATGCTTTGGCTACATGTAAAATGCCTCAAATTAATGCAATGAATTTTTTGTAACATTTTAACACTTTAATTTTCATATGCAATGATAAATATAAAAATTTATTCAAGATCTTCATAAACAAAATTAAGGTTAGATATCACAGCTTTTCAATCTGTATAGAAAGATTATATGTTGACTTAATTTTTCTCCATTTACACTCATTCTGTATTTGTTATGAATTTTTCTAGCTATTTGCCAAGTGAGCTGTTGCTGAAAATATTTGAGTACCTAAGCCCATCTGACATTTTGAGATGTGCACGGACATGCAAACTCTGGCTTGAAGAATGCAATCAAAAGTAAGCAAATTTGACAATTGAAATCACTTTAAATAAATAAGACCCAATAGGGCTATATTACTATTAGCTGTGGCTAGGAGCATGCCCCATGTAAGCCATCACAGTAGATAAGCTGATAGGCTGTTAGATAAAATACTTTTTTGGATATGCTCTGAAAGACCTCGGTTCCCCCCAAGCAGTGGTGGTGCCATGGGGTTGTATAGGGGGTAATTCCTCCCCCCCCCACCAACAACATAGCTGTAGACGTCAGCTAGGGTGGGCAAACTTGAGCAAGAACCATACCTGATGGGGGAAGGATTTAAAAAAGAGCGCAAACACATAACAATTAACAAACAGATATATTTTGACTAAATCAAGCTCACAAAATTATAATTGTGCCAGCGTCTCAAAATATCATTTGGAAAAAGTGCAGCCAGAGAGGGCAAGTTGTTGTCAAAATGTTCATTTGGGGGGCACAGTCCCCCGTGCCCCCTGCAGCTACGTGGCTGCCCCCTACTTTTGTCGAAGCATGGTCTACATATTTCTTCTAAAAACTGATTCTGGCTCAAAAGCTATCTTTAAACGGCTACCTTGAAAACATGGAATGGGAATGTGGAATGTTGGAATGTGTTTTCTAAAACCTGTATAAAACCTGTATAACTAAAACCTGGGTGCGATCTGTTGTTATTTACCATGGGGTTATTTACCATGGGGTTATTTACCATGGGGTTATTTACCATGGGGTTGGTAAATAACCGATCTGTTGTTGTCTACCAAGAACATAAAATGTCTCGCAGATTCGTTAAAGAAGGTATCAAATCTGTTATCTTGTGCTTTATCTTATGTTAAATCAGTTTGAGGGCCATATCACCAACAAATTTTCTTGCACCTTTTAAAAAAATTTCTTGTTAGGAAGAGTCCGCCAAACATCCCTAAAATTTTTATTATTTTAATCTTTAATTAAAATCTTGCACTTTTTTGCAAGAGTGGTACACCCCTTAAAACAGTTGACTAGCAACATTGTGTAATTGAGACCTAACTTGAAATAATCAGGAATAACCTTATCAAGACCCAGTCTGGCAGAAGGGCGTTGCTTACAAACATTTTTGCGCTCATTTCTATCTCAAACCAGTGAGGTTTAAAAAGGGCCACGAAATAAAAAGTGTGCTATCTTTTTAGCTGCACATGTTTTTTCTTCCTAATTTCTTTGTATTATCATCTTTTAATTTACTAATAAGCAGTATTGCACTCCCAAACAAGGGAAGGAATAGTGCTACCGCTGTTTTACAAAAAGTGGCTTTTCGATTATTGAATGTAAAGATATTCATTACTTATTATTTATTTCTATCTATTTATTTATTTTGCCTATTTCGATCCAAAACTGAGTATATATATTTCCTAGCCTAGATCTATGTTCTGACGTTTTATACTCTGAAGAATGCTAGACAAAAAGCTTTAAGTTATGTCGTGAAATGTTTGCTTTTTTCCAAGCAAATTTGTTTGTTTTAAGATGTTCATTATTTTAAATTTGAAGTGATTTGTGGAGACAGCAGTTCCGAAAACTTCCAGGAAAAGTTCAGAAATTCTCTTTAGAAGCGAAGAAGCCAACAGAAAATATTAACTGGAAAAGGGAAACAATAACATGGTGAGTGTTCAATACAATAGGGCTTTGAAAAATTGATTTTGAATTTCATATGGGGTCTCTACGTGGCCACAGCCTTTGAGAAAAAGAGGTCCCTAATTTTTAAAAGAAACATAAAACAGGCGCAAGACTTTCATGTTTCGTATTAACCCTTTATTATTTTTTTTAGTTTAGCATTAATTTTATCAAACCCTTTTTGCAATGGTTTTTTGAGCTTTAATGCTGAATTTAGAGAACATCTTGATTGTGCTCAAATTTTGTGTTCATTTGAACTTTGGAAGTTTTTTTACTGTAAGGAGCTGCTTCTTGTAAAAAATCTTTTGTCAGCTTCCAATTATCAGTGGAAGGAGCTTTTATGGGAAATTAAATTATTACACTGTTCTCTTCCATTGTCAAATATTTCCTCTGTCCACAGTTGAGCATAAAATGTAACACGTAGCCGATCGTAACTTTTGGGCAAAGTGTCCCTGCTTGCTGTTTTTTATCTTCAGTAATCATCTTGCATTTTGCTGCGTCAAATTTGCCTTTCTGCATCTTTTATAGCCTAAAAAAGTCAAGGAAAAAGCACGTCTCTATGCTTATGAAAAAGAAGAGCCGTTACTCCGGGTTGCCTGAGAAAACGACTGAAACAATAAGGTAAAATTTACGCTAATGCATCCGTCATTGTTTGCAGGTTGCAATGTTCAAAGCAAAAGTGTTGTACCTCATACAAAACAATATTGAAATTATCCAAGGAGGGTATCTGGCATTGTAGCAGGAAAATTAACAACAAATTACACGGAACTACATAAACTTGATTTCTCTAAGTTGCTGAGAAATTTCATCCTGGAAATGGAGTATAAAAAACTGTAGGTGCTTGTCTTGTGCTTTGCCATTTATAACCAGACATGTTGTCTAGTCATCCAACGCTTGTACTCTTTCTTTAAGGGTGCTAAAAAAGTTTAAAATGCTCTGATTTTGGGTTAATTACTAAATTTCCATGCATCAAATTATGTTATAAGGCTTAAAAATGGTTGCAAAAAGTTTGTGAGTTATGTTTTCCTGTTCGTATTGCCACTTTTTTTTGAAAAAAATGGATTATGCAAAATGAGTTAAATTTTCTGCTGTTGTTATTTTGAGCCTTTTAACTTGCGTGCGTTTTATATTTAAACAACTGCCTTGTTCTCTAGGTACCTTGATGTACAATGGGCAGCCGTTATAACCGATACAGAAGGAAATGATTATACGCTTCTCTCGAAGGAGGCAACGTATTATACAACCTCGCTTTCAGTGTGCTGGAACGATATCGATCTGCCACCTGTTGGGAGGCTTGCCTCTTGTCGCATTTTTGCCCAGTGTCCTGTTTTTCAAAATTCAATCGATGCAGCACAAAAAGATAGGTTAGCTGAAGGCCATTTCAAAATTTTTATTTTGATAGATAGTATCTGCAGACTTTCACAAGAATAAAACAGCTCACGTTACTTCTGTAGTTCCGTTGGCTTCAAAATTTTGCATCATTGGCACATGCGCAGTTACAACCGACGTCGTCATTTTCACAGCGCTTAATATATTTTGTGGTAATATACTAAAATATATTTTGTGGCTGTCGTGGGAAAAAAGACAAACTCGAATCAAGGGTGTCATGAGAAGAGGGATAATTAATATCTGGTTCAAATACACAATTATGATATAGAATAGTTTTGATAAAATGCTGTTAAGCGCCATGAGATGTGCGTTCTCATTGGTTCAGATAGATTGATGGAACAATAGCGCTAACCAATATGAGTTTAGACTCGTCTATCCAACAAATATAGGAACAATTCGACCCATATCTTGAGGGTGGGCAAACACTTTTTGACAAAGATTTTCTGATACATAGGAAAGAGCATGAATTAGTGCCAAACAGTACCGGATATTCTGATCCTGCTCTTCCCTCTTACAACTGCTTTCCTCAAGTTACTGTGCTTTTCATAGGCAAATTATGCATTAACCTAGCTCGACCATGATTCAATACATTGCAATAGTCTCTTTTTATGCCTAATTGATGAAAAGATTCAGAATACAAGAGTAAAAAACTTGATAAAAAAACAAGAGTAAACAGTAGAAGCAAAATAGGACATTATAAATAGTGACATAATAATAGCGAATAAAGTTCACTAAGCTTTAAAATTTCTGCTTCGAATTTATTTTGTTGTTTTTTTGCTATTCTTTTGAAATTACATGCTTTCAACTACAATTGAAAATTTTTATTTTAGAATGGAGGAAAATTACTTATTGGCAAGCGTAAGCACTTGTTGGGTATTCGAAAAAGGCCTAGCTAGGAAATTTGTAAATTTAAAATTCTGCCTAGGCTGAAAATTTCTTGCTTTTAATCTACATACCAGTGATTCTTTGTACAGTGTGAAGTCTAAAAATTGCTTTTTTATGATCATGGAACGATAGTGTTGCGAAAATAGTATCACAGTTTTCCTGAATTGTTTTTAGTGCCTTTACAAGATCTTTAATGGCAGAGGTTTCGCTCAAAGGTAAGAATTTCTATGAAAATTATCTCCGTCTCAACATATGGACTGTGTAAAAATAAG
Organism: Rhopilema esculentum; assembly: GCF_013076305.1. Next base: position 2,549,655 of record NW_027019698.1, on the reverse strand, counting down.
ACGATTGTAATTCGTCTGAACGTGCCCTTAATGACGTCATATGCACAAGTCATTTACTTTCTTGCAGGTAGTGCTTTCGACCAGACGCATCTTCTTGGCAAAGACTATCATGTTTCGAGTTACGCTCCACTCACTGATTTAGTTTTTGGATTGTGGCATGATGATATCACGGTAAGAGATTTTCTTTGTCGTGGTTTTATCGTTTCATATCGTGGTCTTTTCAGTGGGATCTCTATTCTCTATCTGCGTCTTCATCTTTTTGTTAGCAAGATTTTTTAAACTATAATAATATACTACTGTCTGAAAAGATTTGGGTGATGTAATGCTACACTTTGGTCATATTTCAATAGTATAGCTTCATCAGATTTCTTTGATGGGCCAATTTCTACAGAATATTTTGAATAATTACTATTCATAATGTTTTGTACAATTTTTATGCAGTTTTGCAATAGTGAGACAGTTTCGCAATAGTGAATTATTTACAAGAAATTTTGCTAATAGATTAGTTGATTTTACTCAAACCTCTATGATGTGTTTTATGTTTTATTTTCAAATTAATTTACAAAATGTTTATTCTTGGTATAGACACCTTTTCAGATTTTTATCAATGTTCGTTTGTTGCTTTTCCCCATTGTTGACACTCGCGCTTGTCTGCCAATCCCCCCCCCCCTTCCGCGGGTTGCACTTCACCAGGAAAGTGACAGGGATGTGCAGAAAACATTTATGTACCCTGACCGTGTGCAATAAAAAATATAGAAAAAGGATACTCTGTCCCTATAAAAACGCAATACAAGCATACTAAAATTGTTTGTGGGAGCGGATAATTGAAGAATTTCTGTTTTCTGTATCTATATACCCTGTTACGAACAATTTTCTAAATTTTGTTATCCTTTCCCAGAGTTTTTAGACAATTCAGAATAACATGTCCAATAATTTCAATCCCAAAATTATACCCTGTTCTGCTTATGGACAAGTATGGGAGTGCCCCCACTGGACAAATTTCCCTTCAGAATATCAATTTTTTGTTGTATACATCGTTGAGAATCAAATATACTTTTATGTTACTACTTACTTATACTGTCCGAATATTATACAACAAAATATGATAGATAATGTCTTATGTTGATTGAAGGATAAGAAGACGAAATTTTCTAGCAAAAACGATGATTCTTCTAATACTGCTGCCCGTCCAAGACATCCAAAAGCTTATTTGCTCGTTCAGACGATAATGTTTATAATTCACAACAATATACGCAGAAATCCTCAATGTACGTCCCTGTGTGCAGGACCAATTATAAATGACCCTTTTTTAAATAAGAACAAGTTAAATTGAGGTTAAGGCTGACTGTTCTTAATTTCCCAAATTTGTGGCTATATTATTCTAAATTTCTTCCAATATCAAAAAATGGTTCAATAAATTTTAAACCCTCAAAGTTAAGTTGTCGCCCAAGCATTGTCATTTTCCGGCAAGCATACTCTTATCTAATTTCATTTCTTTGACTTGACCAGTGACATCATCTTGTAAGTGTAACAACAAGGCAAAAGTTTGGTAATGAAAACTCTTAGAGCAAAATTTTTAAAAAATTCATACGCCAAAAGTCAAACTTTGTTTTCAATTCTCAAAATCAATAAGCATTCATTTGCCTCTTCTTGATCTTAATAAATCTTCGATAATAATATTACTCACTTGGCAAGAGTTTTGAAACAAAAGCTATGATGCATACTAATCATACATTGACATCAAATAGATTTTTGTTTTGTATGCATGAAATTGCTTTCCATTACTGCAGAAAAACATTGGACTGGTGTAAGGCAGGTGTTGTTTTTTTAATGCTATCAGCAAAATATAAACCCTTTCCTGAAAGATATATGTTCTTATGTTCTCACATTTTATAGCACCGCAGCTTCAGCTTTGTCTTAATTTGCTCTTAATTTTTATGTTCTTACGAATTTGGGGCTCGTGTTAAAAAAAGACCGTTAAGCAATCCAAACTTTTTTGTGGGCAGATGACGACCGTTATTTGTGCGAGGCATGTCCTTGAATCTAAAAAAAGTTATCTTATTTTTAGAATTCCTATCAATGTTGCTAGCAACTCGGTCTTTTTAGTTGATTGCTTGTCATTGCTCCATAGCAACATCGCAACATCGCATTTATTACTCTCAATCGCCATTTCCTGAATATCATCGACAATTTACTGAACGGAACATCTGCAAGGCAAGCTCAGTGAATTTTTTCTAATTTTGTCCTATGTTATCTGCCTAAGGCTTTGTTTGAGTTCTATTTTTATATGGGCAGAATGCTTTATTCACATTAAATTTTTAAGAAAATGATTTAACCGTTTCAGACTTTATGAACACATGCTTTTTTAGGATATCAAATCCTATGAGATGCGATTTTTCAGGAGTATATAAAACTCTATACAGATAGCTTAGCTGTTCTATAAGCTAAATTATTCATTCATTCGCTGAGCTGATATTCTGCGTTTGTGAGCCTGATATGTCATGGTTACATAGGCACCTGCCATCTGTTTTTAAATTTTTTGGACAATGGCGGAAAAAAGGTTTGAGTACCTTCTGTTCTGAGATAAACATTGCTCAAGCAAAGCATTTGGAAAGAAAGTAGAAGGGAGGATTATATCAAGATAAAGAAAACTTTATATTAAAATTTATGACAACATTAGAAAATAAGCTAAATTAACATAAGTAAAAACAACCTTGAACAAAACAAACATTTTGAGTCATAGCAAAAAGCAAACTCAATATGTTTGCTTTTTTTAAAGCAATTTACAAGATTTTTTCAATAAGCATTTGGTCGAGCGATATACTTTTTGGAATCAATAACAATGTTCTTTTGGAAACAGGATGTACGCAATCCCACAACATGAACCCATCCTTGACGATCTTGATGGAAAATATGGTAAGCAGAATTTGTTCTATGGTAAGGTAGAGTTTTATTTTTTAATCAATATTATTATCAACAAACTGGATTTTCACCCTTCCCTCGTTAGTAACAGAATGAAATCCGGTTCTGACAGTAGAACAGGTAGTTATCATGCTCAACCAACTTTTAACAACGCTCTACAACCACAATCGTCTTTTCTTTTTGAAAACAGCTGAAGTAAGCACTAAATAGGTCATGAGTTTTTCTTTGTGAGTGACACTATGACTTCTTGTTTTTGAAAATACGTTAGCTAATTTCTGACATAAGTAACATTAATCACTTTATATCTATGTTTGATCCGAAAGGACTTCAGAGATATTCAGCATTGATTGAGCTCCGAACAAGTCGAAAGCTTCTTTGGAATCACAAAGTAATGGAATTCTTAAAAGGTTTGTTGCTTGTGAGAGAATTCTTGTCCTTTGCAAAGGGCATTGCTGTTTTCACTTCAATAGAGGGGAAGGAGTGAGGGGAGGCCCCGCACTTATGTTAGCCAAAAGGGGCCCCACACCTAAGAAAAAAGGTGGATAATGTAAAGAACAAGGGCCCCGCAGATGTTTTTGGCCCCGGGCCCCGGGCCCCGGGCCCCGCACTCCCTAAAACCGCCACTGGGACTCAGCACTAGCCAGCAGTTCCAAGAATTTCCTCCAAACGGTACAATCATATACCTATTGGCTGTTAGCAATTTGAGCCACCCTAAACGTTAAGTCCCATAACCCCGTAGTATGCTCTTTTATTGCATCATTTTATCATGAGAAGTAGGCTGATGTTCATTTTTTGACAGGGTTTGGGCCAAACGAATAAAAAATATTTGTAATCTGAACTAGATATCCAAATGAGTAATTTGGAAGAGAATTGTAGAGGGGCCAGCCAAAAATGAATTCTCCATTATGCAACAAGTCTACGAATAAATTGCCTTGTAAAATGTTAGTAGCTTTGCTGGTTTACTTGGTCTATCAACAGCTTTTGAGAATTAGTTGGTTGGACAACCGCTTGATCAATTAAAACAATAAAAGGGCAATGTAATATCAAATTGTCAGCAAAATGTTAGGTGGTAATGAGCACTATGAAAGAAAAATAATGTATGCTTTGGCAGCCTGGAAACTTAGAGAGGGGGGAGGGGGTGGCAGCTTTTTCGTGTCATTTAATGGAGCAGCACAACAGAAGACAAATTTAGGGGTTTTTTGAATAATCCCATCGTATGATTTTACAAACGCTCTTTTAAGCAATCTAAGCTTTAGTTTCGTGCAACAGCTGACTGCTTTTAGTACTTTCTCCATTTTTTAAAATTCTCTTAGGCCATGTCGAAGATGGATACCTAATAATGACGGATGAACGAGCTGCATATCAGAGTTGTTTTGACATTCACAAACCTTTAAGCTTACCATGGAAAGCGGGAGCCATCAAAGGAGTCATCCAGGTACAACATTTCCCAGGATTTCTTTAGCGAGTCCTATGTACGGCGGCCCCTCTAGTCTTAGGTCTTAAGTATGTGTTTAGGCCTTTTTAAACGAGCTGACAATCAAAGGCTTTTAGCAACCTTTTCATATCCAGTCATAGGCTAACTTCTTCTTACCTATTTCTTAACACCTTGCACCTTAGTTCTTAACCATTCTATTTTGTATGTTAAAGATCCCTTGCGACAGCTATACCTCTTATTGTGCTTACGTCACATACCAATGGTGAAAATCTAACTTTGGTGCTCCTTATGACAGTAGTAAGCTACTGAATATGTGAGCTGACAGCAGACCCAAAAATTCTTGGATTCAGAATATATATATGCTACGCTTTTTCGTCGCTTTGCAAAAATTTCTTTCAATATCAACTGAATCTCAAACGTCAGTTGACACAAGACAAAATCAAAGAATTTCTTGCCAAGTACTTTATCATTGGGATTTAGAGAAAACTAAAAAATGAAACTAATATGAGCAATGCCCAGATATATCTACATTTATCGACCCTTGTTTTGTCTCGCTAAACTACTATATTTCGCGTGTAAATAAATCTTGATCGCAAGGAGATCTTGTTTTCTTTATTTCAGAATCTTGCAGTTTTGGATTTTTCATTAATTGATAGCAATGGTGAATTTATTTGGCACACAAGGTAAGGTGACATAAAAACGTTTTAACTCTCTTCTCTTCTTTCCAATTACTACCAAATAGCCGTAACCTTGATGAGATAATGAAATTGCAATTTATGATAAAGATGTTTTGGGTGCAATCTCCAGAATTTTTAGCATTAATGGCTGTTTATTATATGGAATGGGCTCTGTTGGCCTTAGACTTGAAAAAGAAATACCTTTCCTCGGAGAAAGCAAAGTGAAAATCGCAATAATCTGGTCTGTTGTTTCGTGCGAGATACTATTTAGATACAGCTGTACATGATCAGGGGTTTAGGACAGGACGATTCTAAATTGATTGCTTAATTGGTTCACCAGTGCCATAGCGTGAACGCAGGACTTAGGCATGCGGTAACATATAATGTATGGCTATGTTGAATAAATATAATGGTAATTTCAGCTTCTTAAAAGTACAAGCGGTAATTAATGATAATCGTGATAATAAATTTTGATTTTGTAAATAACAAATTATTTTTACTCTAATTCTAATCAATCAAGGTGTCTATTCTCTGCATCAAAGGCTCTGACAGAGGTTGGAAAGTGAAAGGGGTCCGAGGGAAGAGTTCACCCATGCGAAAAGTTTAAAAAAAACTTCAAATGCTTTGTGGAATTTTTCAGAATAATTTCTAGTGCTAAAACCGTTTTGTAAAAGACCTTATTCATATTAATATTTGTCAAGAAAATGCATAACATAATGCCCACCTAATGCAAGAATTTTTGATGCTATAATGCATCTGGGGACTCCCGCAAGGAGGAGCTTTCCACATTGCATGCTCATTTTATACCCTGCATGCTGCTCATGACCAGAAAGAGAAGCCGTTTATTGCAAAAAATGTTATACATTGACTTTAACACTGCAACTTATTTATTACCGGTAGAAGTGTTGCAAGAATTTTAGAATTTGTCTCCAAATTTTTACGCTTGCACCGCAAACGTAGCATACATAGGCGCTACGCCACTGGGGTTTACCAGTGCTTTTGATATATTTAGTGCATTGATACATTGTCTCATTATGTTAGCATCTAAGACTATGTTTTTAGTCTAATGTCTAATGATTTTGTATTTGTTTATTCTGTATAAATTTCATGCAGCAAACCTATTAGAGCAACTCCAGATCATACAATTGAAGGTGAGTCCAAGCATGATAACTGATTTCTAACCATTTTTGTCATAGAAACATGCAATTTTAGCATGCTGATACATAATGAGGGGTATACGTGATTTCAAACCCGTTCATATGTATAAGGTGACCCTGTGAGAAACCTAGCTTGCTGCCGGGTCTCTCAAAAACCAAAATATCGAAATTTTTCATAATATGTACGAGACCAGATCTATGTGTGTAAAATTTATTGTCTTACCTATTTTATGTCATTTGATTGCGTCCTTTCTGATTGAATGAAGCGTAATAGATTTGCAACTTTATAGACATATTGTGTTTTTTTTCTTCATTTTCTTTTGAGTTGGTAAACGTATACTACTAGCTATACTAAAGCCAATTAAAACCAACTAAATATATAAACAATAACCATATTTAACAACGCAACAAAAATAGATGAATAACTAATAAGATACATCAATGTATAGTAGGTTCCCTGTCATTTTATATAGCCTACTTGTCCTATAAATGGGTTACAAATGCGGCATAAGCAAGGTATCGCAGACATAGTTTTGATACTTGCTTTAAAGGTTTTTATATTTGAGCTTGAGGTTATTTCTGTGGGAATTGAGTTCCATACTTCTAGACATCTGTAGGATTCAGTGTCTAATCCGTATGCTACAGTTTTTGGTTTATTTTAATGAAAGTGAGGCCTCTGAGGTTATAGAGTGATTCAGTTATGCTAAAAATATCTTCCATGAAACTTGGGTTTTCGTGATGAATAGTTTTGTAAATTTCTGTGTACCATTAGAGCTATTATTATCGCTACTTTTAGTAATTGAATCCAAAGAAAAATATTTCATCAATGTTATTATCTGTTTACATCTTTCGATAAATACCCTTTTTCCATCGAGGGTCACAGTCTTGGTTCGATACAAACAATAAACAATTGCTTAACATCTAAAAATAGAGTTTTTTAGGTCGAAAGAGTATATCTTTTGTAAACTATATTAAATGGAGCAACTCACTGTCCTTGGTTTGTCTGGAAGTTCAAGTAAATGAACGCCACTCCTTATGACACTTTTCTGTTTGGCATTAGTGGTGTAAAAAGGTGCCAAACGGCAGGTAAAAAGGTACCTTTACGATGTAGCAGAGAAAAACATTTTTTTCTGAAACATTTTTAAAGGCAATAAATTTTTCTATTTCTTTCTAGATTCAGTTTGTACTGTCCTAATCTATTCTTTCTTTTCTTAGTTAATTTCGAAAGCGAAACCAGTGAAAATTTTCAAATGGTTTTAAATGATGAAGAAAAGGGAACAACGACACTTAGCATTGCAGTGGTATGGATATGTTCTTTCAATTTGTGCAACCAATTTTAGCGATTCAACAAATAATTGCATTTATTATTTTCCGTAAATATTGAATACTCTATTTACGTATATCAATTTCCTTTGGTTCATTTTGAAAAACCGGGTTTATTCTCACAAGAGCAACAAAGATGTGAAGACGTTTCTAAAGCTGTAATCTATTTCAGGGGTGTAGTGCTAGGGAGCCCCCTTGTTAATGCCGAAAAGTAGACAATTTCTTCTTTTGCTATTGCTATTCACATCGTTTTGCGCAGGAGCCCCCCTTGTTATTTTGATAACACTACACCCCTGACTATTTCCCTTTTAACCTCAGCGTGATTGCCAAAGTCCGGCAAACAGGTGTGTAAGGTTCTAATGACTGGTTTACAGTTTACAATATTCCAGTGGGCTGTAGCCTTGAGTTATTGGTTACTACTTATCATGAGCTCAGTTCAGTTTGAAAATGAGGAGACCATCCTGTTAAAAAGGGGACCATCCTGTTAAAAAGTAAAAACCCCCGAAAATTAATTGCAGAATGTTACCATTGATCACATTTTAGCAATGCCAGAGTTAGAGACTACCTAATCAACGCTGCGGCATTGCTACTCATTGTTGTCTTTTTTTGTAACTGGGAGGGCAGTAGTAAAAATAGGGGCGTATCCAGTTCTCCGGGATACTGGAGGGCGTGGCTACCGGAAATTTTCTCAAGAGGTCCAGTTCTGTGAATCACCTCTGGGCCCCAGCTGCCTCTCGACGGCCCCGAAGAGAAATGTTGTCTAAAAGATCCTTAGAGTCCAGAAAAGTTGTTAACCTTCTTCCAGAAAAAAACATCCCAGAAGGCAAAGTTTCCTCACAAAACAAGAGAAAGTGGGCGTGGCTTGGGTCTGTTATAGAAGCTTCTATTGTTTTTCGTGGACCTTCCTCCGGTCAGTGGCCGTGCGACCGTAATTTTTTCTCGACTGTGAAGGTCCTTAGCTGATGTACTAAGGATTTTGTAAGGAGTTCTATGTATGTAAGTTCCAGCAACTTGAACTGTCCTTAATTCGATTTTAGGATCCAGAAACTGAGTGCTGTGCAGTGAGAAGAATTGAGATAAGATTGAAAACAAGCTACATCAATGTTTGGTTTGGAACATCATACTAAATGTTTTTTGATTGTAGATGAAGAAGCAGATGTCTTATGTATTTAAAGAAACATTGTAAGTGGTAAAATTAAGCTTCGACTTTAATTCTTGGATTTTGATTGGAGCGATTATGCAGTGAATGACCCCACTGTTTTTAACTAAGAAATTTTCAATCATATCGCTGACTGAAATTGCTAATTTCTCGCATACTTGAAATATGAATCACTGGGCTAAGTCAGTTAGCCAGGTTTTAAGATGTGCTACTCAAGGAAACAGAAAATTCAACCGTTTGTCACAGTCAAATGATATTTCTAGTCGCCTTCCCGTGTGACTTTAGGAAAAGGTCAAGAAACTCTTCTAGAAAAAATACCGTAGCCAATTATTATAAAATGTGTTTGCATTTTCCTGTTTCCTACTGCTGGTTTTTTTTTTCAAAAATTTAAACTTGACGAGCAAAGGTTTGATCATAGAATGCTCCTTTCAAGAAAAATCAAAGTTTCTTTAAATTATTGAAAGTTTTAGTTATAAACTATTGGCCTGAGCAAACGTATTTATGTAGAGATATACCGTATTTCCTCTAAAGAACGCCGCGGTGTTAATTACAAAATCAAAATTGTGGATGCGGCGTTTATAGAGGGTGGTGTTTATCAGCGAGAGTGTTTAATACAAAATGAAAAATTTATCAAATGAATAATGCCAAGAGAAGTGTAAAGAAAAAAGATACAAATGAATTTTAAACAATGTTTTCTTTTCCAAAACCCATACAATTGTGTAGAGAAATTTTTAAAGTTTCTAAAAGATGTGTTCACGTTATGGAAATGCCAAGGAATGTCAATATCCCTGTCTCCATCAGAGTCCTCGTCTCTACAACTTTCATAGTTTTCGAAAAGAAGGCGTATAAACTATTTGTTTGGTGTGTTCTTTAATTAACGCCGCTTTTCAAGATGTGGCGTTTAAAAGAGAGCGGCGTTTATCAGAGGGCGTCGTTCGTTAGATGAAGTACTGTATTCAAAATTTGGATTTGTAGAAGAAAATTGTCTGATTTTTCAAATGCATGATTAAGGATAAACTATATGTTCTCAATAAAAAAAAGTTTCAAATAAACTCGTTGGTAAAAGGAATCAAAACTATGCTATATTTGTTTCCGCTGTGTGAATAGCAAACAGTTAACCCTCATGGCATTGCGGTAAATATTATGATCATTGTTATTATGCGATTAACGCGATTGTTGCTATTGGACACAACAAATACCGCATAAAACCCTGGCCAAACGAATAAAAAATCGGCATAAATCATCATCTAACATTGTTGCATAAAATATGTTTTATTCGTTTGGCCACCATGTTTTACGATGCTTTGCAAAATTTGATTTCCATCAAACATAACGTAAAACATCTTTTTTGTTCCCATGTTGGGTCAACAGTGTTGCGTTCATTTGGTCACCCCTTAAAACATTTGTTTTACTCACGCAAGCGCGGAAGGTTCAAATTCGACAAATACGACGCAGTCAAGGCTGAAATACACTGTCCTTTTTTGGATGTGTTCAACTTTTGCAGCATTTTTCTCCATGGTACGTCATGACGTCTGGTTCGGCATCAAGGTTGCAGCAGAATCTGTGACGGTGCTGCAACCTTGATACGTGGCGGTATAGACTAGAGAATCTCTAACCACGGTGCGTGGTTGAGAAATTCGTTTAAAATTTCAGGGCTCATTCATAAAATCTTTCATAGTCATCATGTTCTTTCAAGTGAAACTCATTCAGCAAAGTTGCAAAACCCAGAACTGTCTGTTTCCATGCTCTGGAACCACGGTTTCACCCAAACTGCTTTAATTTTATCTTCCTTTTTTGTCGCTTGGCAATAAGTGCCAGTAGCAAACTGACAGTAGCTATTTGTTTCGTTGGCCTATCCATGACGAAAAGGACGAAAAGGAAAAGGGATCCTTTTTAAAGGATACGTGTAAACAGCTTACCGTCATCCCTTTTTCACCCTTTAGGCGAAAACGGACAGGCTGTGCGGCAGCGCTTGACCATCACAGATGTTTTTTGGCCAGGTCATAAAACATCGTCTAACATTGTTGGTACAAAAATCTTTGGCAATGTTTTACGGACTTAAAAAGAGCGAACAAATTGGATGATTCTGAGCATGAATATTCTCAACATTTTACAAAAAAGTGTGTCAAATTTGTCCTCAGCGGGGGCCTCTATGATGGGCCACGCGGTGGACAACCCTGAGATAGAATGATTATTTTTCAATAAAAGAAATAAGAACTTATTGTCACTGATAAGTTGTTGTATTTCATTTCATCTTATGTATAATTTTTTTTAGAAGGTAGTTCTTTTGCACGTTAGAATGAAAGAAACCTTTAAGGCTGAGTAAACAAAGTAAACAAAAAGATTAGAAGGCTGAGTACTAATCCCAAGGTTAGATTTCTTAAAAAATGCATGTGCCTAAATATATGTGCAAAACATATGTGCAAAACATATAAATTACAAATGATTCTTTTTGTAGAAGGAACAGCTATAGCTTTAGTGCCTTGCTACAGCTGCTATTGCCGTTGCGGTAGGCGTTTCTTGAAGTGGGCGTCGTACTAAAAACTTGATATTGTCAAGTTATTGTATTAATCTTCCGTTTCAGTCGGCGCAGGTGGCCAGCTCCTTATTGTTGCACTTTATAAATAATCTTCAACTTTATATTTATAGGTTTAAACACAGCTAAGTCAGGATTTCACATTAACTGCTGTGAAAATTTTTGCTTCTGCTACAGCTTTGAATAAATAGATACAATCCAACGAAATTAACGGGATAAAGACAGAAATGATGTTGAGTTACAGAGCACCGTGATGATCAAAATAGAAATCAAGATTTTTACAAACAACGGTGCCGGATCGAGCCCAAACTGGGCCTGGTGCTGCAGCACAAAATAGCTTTTTATTGGGCCTATTCAGGAATGGGCCTCATCTATGCCGCAACTCCGATAGAACCCAGTGAAGTTCGGTCCAGTCTGTCTTAAGTTTCACTTCAGAGGAAATTAGAAAATGATGACTACAATGCAATATCTGCTATTCTTTTCTATTACTCTCGTCTTGTAATGGTCGTATCAACCACTTTTGATATAATTTTAGCTTTGCTACAAGTTAAGAAGCACTTATGCAAGGAACAAAATGCCAACTTGAATCAAAAGACAGTCAGCTCATATAATACTGATGATTGCCCCCATCCAGCTATCATGATAAAATTCCTTTTTGATTTTAGAATTTCCATGCTGTTATTGAAAACCAATGACTTCCTTTGCAGATTTAATGAATTTTGAAGTTCTTTAGTCGAACAGTTCAATTCTTCTTAAGAAGCAATCAGGGGCGTTGAGATACTATTGGGGAGAGGCACACAGCCCAATAGTATCTCAAGTAGTCCAGAAACCTTCACGTCTCAAAATTAATAAGGGATCAAGCCAAGGTAGTTAAATATGATAGTGCCTTGATATGAATAAAGGTAAACAAACAAAGCGTCAATGATTTCAATATTATTTTTTGCTAAATCCCAAAAACCAGGCCCTTCTTAGGTATAACTGTGCCTTGTGTCCATTTTCCCTAAAGTTTCTCGGTAGAAGCATCAACTGCAATTCACAATGAGCTCCAGATCTTTTTTATATGCAAAAGGAATGCCATGATGGAAAGAGGGACCTAAATTGACAACTGGTGTTGCTTGTTATCTAGCTTTTGACGAAATTGTACCACTTTTTATCTGCTGTTCAATCCGTTTGCAAAAATTGAAGAATTTTCAATAGGATTAGGAAGATTGCTTTAGTGTAAAATTTGCTTGAAAGAGGGGATCAAAATTTGAAATTTTCTTCTGCTCTTCAAGTAGCTCACAGTGAAAATTCCCCAAAATGTAAGAATCTTTCACTGATAAAAATGTAATTTACACAAACTTGTTAGTTTTTTTACATCAAGGGCATTCTTTATTCTTTACAAATCGACACAATATAACTATCAAGTAATTTACAGTGCAACAAATTAGGCTGAAAAATTTGATAAGAACTTCAAATAGTTCTGCATTATTTCGGTTACTGGTACTTAAATGTTAATGCACATTTTAGATACGGCAAAAAAAATCTTTAAAGAAACTTCGCTGGTAAAATGTGGTCAGCAATGTTTCAATAAATTTTGAATCTTTGCCTAGTTTCTTAAGGACTGATTCGCTTTAAAGCCTTTCAAAGGTTTTCCCTACAGCCTACAAACAGCCAAATTCCCCTCCCTTTGTTTGGGCCTATTATAGGAGGTCTAAAAACCCACTGGATTTTTCTTCCTTTTAAGCTTTTATCTTTTGTAACAAAATATTTCTGAGAAAAACAGCATGAAAGTGATGACAACAACAAAAACCAGTATCAAAATGATGTTCCCCTAAAATCCTGATTTTCCCGGCTCATAAAAATTCCCACCACGCCCCTGGTTGTACTGTAAAAACTGGCACAAGTTGTTGTTACAGGCTGCCAAAGAGGCGGGGCAATTTGATGACAGCTCATCACAAAACAAAACGAAACTTCTTGCGATATCGAGGCTAGATCAACATGACAGCCATTTTTAGGAATCGTAAAAAATATGATCAAGTAAGGGTACCTAGCCATCCCTGAAAACACGTGAAAATGGAAAAGAAGACATCTTCAGAACCAAGGAGAAGAAAAATCCATAGAAGTGTTAGCTGTACTACAAAGGGCACATCTTTTATTGGGGAAAACCATTCAGAGATCTCGGGAAAACCTTTACCAACAGAACATCAAACTCAAAGCGACGAGGTTGACAGCAAAACAGGCCATCATGATCTGAAACAAACAGAAACATTCAAGACAAAGAACAGAAAGAAAGCATTATATAACAAGCTTAGAAGGTAATCCTACTAAAATGATATATCTCTGAATCAAACTATCAGAGCTGCCTGTCAAGTTTTACGTTTGAAAATCAAATCAAATTAACTTCAAGCACAGTTCAGTTCAGTTTCATATTTTAAATTCTCTACATACAATTTATTCACATTAACAATAAAACGTAACTGATACATACAATCCAAAATTACACAAAGTCAGTACATTATCATAAAAAATAAATACAATATTTAAATACAAAACAAAGAATGGGACAAATTGTGTGGAGGGAATCACTTAAAGAAGGAGCTCTTTCAGTAGTTACACTAATCGGAGAGAGAGCACCCCCTGTTTAAAATTGTTCAATTAAGGAAAAGAAACTATGGGCAGATCATGACTTACTATGTCAGAATTTTTACATTCAAATTTGGTAGTAGTTTTGAAAGAGGAAGGCTTCGAGTTTTTGTCAAAAATTATTACTAGAAGGTGATGTTTTTATATACACAGATAAATTAAACTTTAATAATAAAATAATTTATTTATAAAAGAATAATAAATTCTACATGATTGTTGTTGCTTATTATAAAATTAAAAAATTGTGAATAAGATCTTCTTAACAGAAACAATTGATTAGATTAGCTGAAAGAGACATGGAAAAAGCTCTAGATAGGCTAGAGCTATCTAAGCCATGTGACCAGATCTCGATTGGATACTAAAGCAGCAACAATTAGAAGTAATTGTAAGTTGAAAGCAAAGGAAATTAAATGATATAAATGAATAATATATGAAGAGAATGTTAACTTGATGCACTATGAAAAACACGATTTACAATAATAAGGGTTGGTACATATAACAGTGAAATATGTTATTGAGGAAAAAACACTCAAGAGCTACCAAGCTGCATGCCTGCTGTTCAAGTTGGACAACTTGCAGATGCTTGCAGCTTCACTGAATTTCTTGTGCATGCACACAATCCACTATATCAATCAAATCATGTATATTATTCTATTTTCATGTATTTATGAGAATTTTTCACTCACAGGTCACAGCCAATAGTGTGCTATTGCTTACAACTACGCAAAGCCAAAGTCATTTATTTTTCGCCCAGGCCCTCATTGGTTGTGATAGGTGTAAACCTATTCATTGCAAATCTTTAGGCTAGATCCAAATTTGTTATGAAAAAAATTGTAAGAACTTTGGATAATAGAAGCAAAAAACAGCAACAAATAATTCTACAATAAGCAGTAATTATCAGGGTTAATATAATAATCATAGTGGTCAAAAATTGAAATTTTCAAGGTGGCAAAATAGTGAGGGTATTTTCAAGTGAGTTTTGTGAAAAGTGGGAAAATTTTTTGGAACGCCATGGGGTCTCAAGGCAAGGGATGGGTTCAGAATTTATCCTGACTGCCACATAAACAAAAGGAAGGGTGGGCCAGAGGTGGAAAAAGTATCGGAACCTGGGAACATAGTTCCCAGAAATTTTTCTAGATAAAAATGTAGCAGAAAGTTTCACAGAAAATTTTTGAAGTGTTAAAGTAAATGTAAAAATCTGGTGACAAATGTTAACTCAAATTAACAGAAAGTTTCATTTTCAACTCGCCTGTGAACAGCTAAATTTGAGCTGCCAAAGGACTGTGGGAATTAGTCTCTTTTTATTGGAAAGAAATTATTGGTGCACATTATTTACATTGGTGCACACCATCTCACAGAAATCTTAGCCACTCATGATCAGAATTTTTTTGGCAGCTGAGCTTTCAAGACAAACCATGATTAAGACTGAGAATAATATAATATAGAGACTGGAATCTACTTTTACAGAAAACATTTCTGACACCATGGTGTGAACAGTATTTATCATAAGTTAATATGCTTGGTTACATTAATCTATTGCATGCTAGGACTCAATTTTAACCACATATTGCTTCTCACTTGTCAAGAGATTAGGCTAAGTCATAAAATGCACCATACAATTCAAATGATTTTGCCCCTTACTCTTCTGAAACTATGTTTGGAGATTATTGCATGGATTTTCCTTTTGATTTTCCATCATGATGATTGATTGAATGAATCAATTTCGAGTTAAAGTTGATTTCTTTCTTATGTGCATTTATGCATTAAATAAAGGCATATCTAATATGTTGAGAATGACAGTTTTGGAACAATAGTCAAGATCTCCGATGTTAAATGACACTGATTATGTTAAGAAGTTGATTGCCTGACAATTTTATGCATTCGATTTAACCTTCTATAGAAATACTTCGAGAGAAAAAAAAACAAATTAAGCATCAAAATAAAAACAGATTGAACATTCAAATGAGAAGTATCATACTTCTTAAAACTAAGTTTGCCCTCTTTTATACATCAACCAAGTATAGAGATATAGGCACAAACAGAAAGTTTATTTGTCTACCCGCTAAATCTTGCAGAAAGTTTTGAGCCAAATTCTTAGGTTCCCAGAAAGAATAAAATTTTTTCCACCTCTGGGGTGGGCCCCCAGAAATGTTTTTATTTGCCATACCTACAGAAGTTAACTTTGAAAAAAAACACCCATCACAGACACTATTTGCAGGAAGCCTTCACCATCAGTCAAATTATTGCATGCTATTAAGTCTTCATTCACCCTGTTTAAGGGAAGTAATGCTGTTCCTGTTAATTTCTGTGCAATTTGCTAGGTTTCTCCTCTGCTCCATTTTTCAGAATTCATGTAAGCTCACCATCACTGTTTTCAAGTGCAAGTGGTTTTGAAAACTACAGAGGATTTCTTAATTTATGCATTCTTATAATGGTGAGTTTAGATATCTATCGTTTATACATGATGTCCTCATTGTATTACTATAACTATTTCAGGTGTTTCCTTGCTTTGTAATAATACATCAAGATAAGTCTTGTATTGTTATATTCTTTCTGCCAGGGAGGGAAAAAAATCTAAATGGGGACAACTCTCTTTGTCGCAAGTACCAATGTCCTGTTCTTAATATTATTTGTAATATTCAAAGCAGTATAAATTATAAATTAATATTTTCCTCTTTTTGTTGTAGATTCTATCAAACTTTAGAGTTGCACTAGATAATGTATTAAAGTGAGTATGTTATTTGTCTCTACTGAATAAAGTTTTAAAACTAGTTTTGTATTAGAAGACATTGCCCTCTGATAAATTTTTGAGGTGGCTCAGACACTCCCAGCAGATTGAAATACATTAAAGGTTTTTAGGATCTGCACAGTGCAGTATATTTTCTTCATTCAAGAACAAGCAAATCAAAAAAGGGACTATTTGCAGCAGACCTGCTCCAATGAAGTTTGCCAAACAGACAGAGAATTACCCCCCTTTTTGCTGTCAGGGGGGGGGGCAATTTTCATAATAAGTAAATTTAATTAACACTTTGAAAGGTATGTAGTAAACCAGTAAATTAGAGTGAAAAAGTTGAAGACAAGAAATGCATGTATAGTATTTCTTGCAACCACATGCCTGGAGATTTAGAACATTTATTTGTTAATAAAATGTTTCGGTAAACTCAGAAAGCAGCAACTATAGAGTATTCCATGAGATAAATGGAAGTAAAAAACATTTTTGCATTTACAATGTTTTCTTTGCTTCATGCTTCTATTTTCTCAATATTTTGTTTCAATCCATGTTTGCATTTTTAATCAACTTCAAAGTCAATTAAGCACCTATTGGTTAACAAAAGACAAATCAAATCAAATAATGATATGCTGAAACAAATAATCAGCAACTTGTTTTCATTTTCCAAAGTAGCATCAGTTTTTATAATTTCTCGTTTCCACAACTCATGAATGAAGGCAGGGAATCATTGTTTTGCTGATTCTGCAACTTTTCATCACTGTAAGGATAGCGTGTTACCTTAAATGCTAGAATGTTCCAGGCCTAAACGACAGAATTTGAAATAATTTATTTCATCTACTGTAATCATTGATCCTAAAGTTAATTGTTTCTCAAATCTGATTTAACCCACAA
This sequence comes from Rhopilema esculentum, assembly GCF_013076305.1. The sequence continues at coordinate 2,532,199 of NW_027019698.1, read as the reverse complement.
AATTGTGACTTACATGACAAATTTTACTTTTTTATAGATATGGTGTTCTTGTTGATCCAAATATTCTTCTTGTTTTCTTGGAAGATCCATACAGTTGGCCATGTGCAAGTCTTGTAGTTTGTATGTTCTTAATACTGACCAATTTCCTTTTTGGACCATAATACCATTGGCACTTGAAGCACCTCTAGATAGTTGTTTTTCTTTAGAAGCTGTCTCATAGATCCTTGTTTTCAAGTTCCATTTTTGGGTCTAGTCAAACATTTCTAACTTTTGTTAAAAAACTTCAAATCTTCAAGCATCCCACTGAAAAAATAAGTGGAAGTCATATCAATGGCAAATCATGGGCAGTTGATGCAAGAATACCCCCCCCTCAAGCCCTGGGGGACTTCTGCTAGTAAGTAAATATCCATCCACAAGGGCACAGTTTGTTGCCCTTGTGGAATATTTTATCCAAAAGGCCTGATTTTTTGGCAACCCATTGCTCTTGATCTAATTATAAGTAATTACGAACAGAAAGGGGGTTCACAGTCGATTTCTTTCCAAATGGATTCTGTACAAAAAAGTCTCACCTATTAACTGCTCTGTTTATTGAGCATGGAATAACCTCTCAAGCAGTCATTGAGGAAATTAGGCTCTATAGAGTGCCTGCCATTGAGAGGCCCAGATCATCTCTTATGGCTTCCTGCTGAACACAGTTAAAGCAATTTGTGAAAGTGTAAAAGATTTTTAGCAAGGATGACTGGATCTCATTTGTGTCTAAAAAGCATCCCCAAGACACTCCAAATTTTTAACATCAAGTGCTTATCTTTTCAGGTCTCCATGTATTCATACAAATAGCTTTCTTTGTTGAAGGATGTCTTGCAAAGGTTTCTGAATTTTTGTTTCATTCATGCCTTATATACAACGCAAATTATCTTTTCATTAAATAAATTACCTGTAGTACCTTTGATGGGTTTTAATTTGCTTTGTTTCAATTGAGTGTGGTTTCTTTTTAAGAATAATTTTTTTCTTAATAATAACCATATAATATTTGGCTTTGATATCTTATTTTTTTAAAGAAACAGAATAATTCTTGATAATTTCTTAACATTTTAAGCGTTTTATTCTTTTAGGGCACAATATCTGAGAAGCTTGGGGTGTGCTTTCACATCATAAATCAATCTTTGCTGCTTATATTTCCTGTTGCTGTGATTTGCTACTATAAACCAGCTCCATGTTAGTTCCTTTGCCTTTATGATTAGTAGAAATATCCAAAGTAAACAATACTTTACCAAATTCTGTTAAATCATCAGCTCTGTGTATATTCACTCTTATCAAATTTAAAATTGGTAATCATATCCTCTACCCTTGATGGCTCTACACAGCACATCAAATGTGGAGACAGAAGCTGCCTATCTCCACATATTAAATCCAAAATGTTTTTTAATTTGCTGATCAAATTTGAACATTCTCAAACTATTTGCAGTTAGACTTAGATGACTACAAGTGGATTGGACTGTAATTTATTTTGAAGAACTGAACCTTGGCTCTATTTGTATTGCTAATTCTGAAGTGTGTTGCTATTGTGTTCTCATTCTGTTTCGAAAACTGAACTTTTTCAAGAGTTAAGAAACTTTTTTGGATGGATTAAGGCACAATTAGCATTCCTCGAAAATGTCATTTCTTGTGAATCCTATGGAAAACTGTTTCATTTAAAAATTCAAAACATGCTTGTGTTAACTGGCAATTGGGACTATTTCGCCAGTGTGTAATATCTGTCTGTCATCATCGTATTTTTGAATAAAAGATGAGCTGATGTCAGTTTTGTTTATTTTTTATGTGAAAGTCTGAAAAATTTATACATTTTGAGCTGGTGTCACTAAATACTTACATGACTATTTCAGTCAGCATAAAACTGAGGTTCTATTGCCTTAATCTAAAATTTCATAATTTGAGATATGGCTTTATCTAATGAATTTTCTGCAGGGTCTTCAACTCTTGCTATGTCGTGTTATTTGGCTGTTTGGTTAAAACTCATTTCGTATGCTGCTGTTAACAAGTGGTGTAGGGAAGACAAAGTTCAGGGTGGCAAGAAGCATAAAGGTGACACATTTTCTCATCATTTTGTGTTTGTAGCTGGTTGTCAGAGGCCATTGGTGTGTCCTGTACTGTGCACAGCTTGTTACTCCATCTCATCCTTGAATATAAGATGAATTTGCAAATAGCTTAGCAACAATAATGAACAATTCAACGATTAAATTATGTTGGGTAGATATTCGTTCAATAATCAAACCAAAATATCAACAATATTCATGTAGATCGTTAGTTTTATGACAGTAGTGTTGTTTACCTCTTTCTATTCACACAGCAGATTTCTCTTTCTTTGTTTTAATACATCTTGGATTTCTCTATAGATTCTGATGATGAAGTAGAAAACAAACCTGACTCAAAAGAAAAAGCTGTTGAATATCCAAATAACTTAACGCAACGAGGCAAGACTTTTATCCTCTCAATATTCTTATTTCTTGTTCATTGGTTACTTCTATCACGAGCTTTGCAAACTTGATAGCATGTTTTTATCTATTTACCAATTCGTTAAGGGTATGGAACACCGGCTGCTTATTGCTGGAGGTTTTTATTTATCAGGCCAAGAACTTGGTAAACAAATCATTGCACAACCCTTCCTCTTCATTTCTTTTGTTAAAATATACCAATGTTTTTATCTGTTTACCAATTCGTTAAGGGTCTGGAACTACATATTTCTGGCGGTATTTCCTAAATCGTATTCAGAGCTACATGAAGCAATGCGCAACTTTTCCTATACATGTCTCTTATTAAAATGTTTACGTTTCGTGCTGTTGAGCTTTATTTCGATAAAATCTTATCGCAGAAACAGATGAAAATGCACCACAATTTACTCTTTCCTTTGAGCAGAAAATGCCAAACTCTGAATGTGAATCGAAAATCTTTAAGCAAGTTATTTTGGAATCTTTTTCTGTTAATTTTCAATCAGTCATTTCACCAAAACTCCAGAATTTGTAAGGGCTAGAAGAAACGTTAAGACCGTTTTTTACTGGAGCCACTGGTTGTCTGTCCCTGATGTAAAACCTTGGCGAGGAATCGAACCAGTACATTTAGTTTGGTGCACGTGTACAGCTATCTAAATTCCTTCGGAGATTCATTAGGATAAGGGGGGGGGGGAGGGGGCTCTGTCTGCTTGAAAAAGGGAAATGAAATGAAAAATACACATTTATTACGAGTACAATTTCGGTGTTCCAACTACTTTTGGCGGGCATTGTAGGTACCAAAGCACATTCTGTTATTTATCTTCTGAACAGCTTTTAATCAATAGGCCTCCCATAGGGATCATTATCAGTTTGAATGCTACTCTTGTTGTGGACAAAATTCATTGATAGTCCTTATTATTTTTATTCGCAGATCTTTATTACTTCATGTTTGCTCCGACTTTGTGTTATGAGTTAAACTTCCCTCGTACCCCACGAGTAAGATATCGATTTTTGACACGGAGGATATTTGAAGCGGTAAGTGGCCATGTTAGTTGTTCTTATTTCAATATTTCACCGTTAATATATTTTTATAAAAAAAATTATTTACTCATGTAACAAAATTTTTTCATTTCAATTAATTGAATCGTCTTACGATATTTCTAGCTTATATAGCTAATCTGATCTTTTCGATGTCGCATTTCGGCCTCTTTGCTAGAATTTTATTTGTTCAGGCCAATTTTTTTTTAATTTTTCAATGTATTGCACCCCCAGCGCAGTACGTTTTAAAGCAAAATCCACTATTAGTGAGTCTACATTTATTATCCAACTTCGCCGGGGAAGCAGCATTTCAATCTGCACTTAAAATATGAAATTTCTATAATGAATCCATCTTCAAAATTCTTTTAAAAAATCAGATATTTTCGTTGGCCTTTTTATTAGTTATTAATATCATTTAGGCTTCAAAAGAAAACATTCTAGCCTAAGCTAAAAAAGTCCTTTAAAATCAGTACTTGGGTGCAAGTTTCCTGTTAATCATACATCAGGCTGTTATGAAAGAAACTGTCTCGATAGCTTTGCTTTTTCTTTTGTTTTAGTTGTTCCTAAGCGGATTGTTAATAGCACTTACTCAGCAGGTTTGTAAATTATTTCAATATTTCTTTGCCATTGGTATTGTATTGTGTTTGCTACCTAGCTTTCGAGTTTTAGAACACTGAGAAACTATGCTTATCGAGAAGTGTCCTGGTCCTTTTTCTTGATGTGACCAACCCTCGTGATTCCTATGCCTGGAAATACAGAGATTCAGCGACTCTCCTCACTCTAGGTGAAAGTTTAGTCATTTCAGGTGCTTAAGCCATAGACCCTTGGATGTGTAGTCCGCCAATATAACTACTGAGCCACCCCCGTGCACTAATGTCATTGGTAATATTAAAGAGGAATATATTTTTTCTTGAACGTTTCGTGTTAACAAGTTATGTTTTTCGTATGAGCGTTTCGTCCCTTTACTCCTTTCCTCCATAGTACTAACAATTTCTCATATTCTATCATCTCATACTTCGTATATAGAAACATTTTCTTTTCAGTGGATAGTACCAGCAGTGAAAAACTCAATGAAGCCATTTCATGTAGGTAGAACGTGACATATCTTATTATGTTGACCACCAGTTTAAAGATTTAATAATTGAAAATTACTTCTTTGATGGTTGGCTTATTGGGTCAAGGTCATTCGTGCTTTTTTATTCCTACCTTCGCTTTTGTCATTATCTTCTTTATTTTTTATCTTGAATGGTTCAAGTTAGTAAGTTAGTCATTCAAATTTTAGGGGTCAGTCTTAGTGTGGAAGAAAAGTTCCTCCACTCTATCCATTGCCTTTTCTGGTTTCAATGTTTGACGATTTATAACAGTTCATCTTCATCTCTCTCGCTTTAGTTTTTTGAATTTCTATTATCAATATGATAATCATTGTCAATTGCATTTAACAATGTCACAATGTTGAATGTATTTATGGCCTCAATTTCGTAACAATGCTATTTGAATAAGGCTTCCCTAATAAATCATACTTCTAAAGAAAATATTCTTTGAGAATTGATAACTTGTCATTTAAAGGTGGAAGTTTATGTGGTCCAGTTGTTCTAGGTCTACAGTGGATCTACAGCTAATCTCCTCGTCTTTCTTTAAAACTAGTCTCAATAAGTCTATTTCTGCTGAATTATGCATGTACCTACGTCATCAAGGACAATTTTTGTTGCTGATGTCATTTAACAGAATATTACTTCAATTTCTCCTTAAAATTCTCCATTCTTTCCTGTTTTAGGCACTGGATTATCCGCGATTTGTTGAAAGAATAATGAAATTGGCTGTTAGTGAGCTTAACTGTTTTCCAAATTTACAATATTGAATTCTTTCATGGTTGGCAGTCTAAATCGATGAAAGCTCTTTTTTAAACAGTCTGCTTGCACAATTTCTCCATTTCACGAGGAGTTGTATTTAGTGGTTTTGTTTTTCATTGACAATGCTTAATCTTCCTAAGTTAAATTGGGATGACAAGATTAGTACTTTGTATCGATGATTTAAGTAGCTCTGGCTCTGACGTCAGAGGTTGTAATCTTTCAACCTAGAACCAAGAAAAATTTTCTCCCTGACTGAATGATCAATGCTGTCTTCAAGCGCCAAATGCCTTGCAGGTTGATTACTTTCTTATTAAGTTTTGTTCTCCCTGAACTGAATTCTTGGACTCTCTGAATGGAAGTTTATGGACTCTCTGAATGGAATAAAACTTGATGAATTAGCCTTCACTGGCTGTTATACCCGTTTTTAAAGCATTATAAGGTACTATTTGGGCATAAATACTGAAAGGAACTAGAGAAGCAGAACGGCAAATATATAGTCTTGTCAAGACAACCAAGTTTATCTTATAATAAACAATCGAAACAGCCTAACTATTTTATCAGTATGATATAACCTCTGAATACACATAAGCAAAGTCTGCCTCATGCAACACAGGTTGAACACGGATATCGACTTCCTATTTCCACAACTGAACATTCATGACCTTTGTCAACATAATTTGAGGACTACTACCACTACTAACTAACTACTACCAGAGTTTAAACTCAATGCCTTAATAAATCTACTTAAAAAATACAGTTTACTGTTATACAATCTTAAGCCTTTGACGACTTTCAACGTACCAGTGGATCAAAACTGTCATTCTTTGAACATAATCAAAATATTATATTTTGCCCCAGTATTCGTTATAGCTTTATTCGTTTATTTTGGTACAATTTTTAGCAGTGGGCTTATAGCATTGATTAAAGAGCCCTAGCTAATTTTTTCTTTAACTCTTCTATAAGTAACTCCTCTCTGCCCTGAAATGGTACAGGAAACGTTCTCGCATATTTGGAGAGCGTTCTTCTTTTGTATAAGTTTTCTTTCATTCCCGCCTTTTGTTTTGTCCATAGATTCCGAATCATTTCCTATGGCTGATTTTCTTTTATGTATACTTTCACTCTTTGCTCAACATTGTTGGAGAGATAATGAGGTTTGGTGACAGAGTCTTCTACAAAGATTGGTGGTAAGTAATAAGCAATCAGCCTCTTCATAATATTAATTACTTATGCGAACTCTGCTGGACTGCAAAGCATTGCGATGTTTTATGGCACAATTACGTCATCAGTATCAGGTATTTTCATTAATGAAACTTTCGAGCTAACTTGTATCGAAATTAATTTTTTGAGTTTCTTTAAGACTCTCAGAACCAAGAGCTCAATGAAATAATTGCCTTGCTATGCTACGAATTTATTTTCCTTTTTATTCTTTGAGTTTTGCCATCAATTTCATTATTCTTTTAAAGACTCTTTCTTATTGACATTTCCTTTTTTTCTCTCATCAAAGGAATGCAAATACAGTGCAGTCATTTTGGCAGAACTGGAATATTCCTATCCATAGATGGGCGCACAGGTACGCGATTTGTTTCATTCACGAATATGTTAGCTAACTCGTAGAAATTACTGTTTATTGGTCTGTGATAAATGGCTCGGTCCTGCATAGGCCGATGGTCCTAACTTGCAACTCTGAGTTTCACGTTTAATGCTATATCAGGTAACTGTAATATGAGCTAAATCCCAGTTAAGATAAAGCTGTACAAACCTTTATATAACTAATAGTATAAAAATAATAATCATAAATATATGATAATAATGTTCCTTAATTTATAAGATCATTAGTTCCTGTTTAGATTCTTAGGTTCCGCTAAGGTCACAGGCCTATATAAACAAGATCGTTGTTCCACAAATTTTTACGTTTTATAAATGTATTTTTATATAAAGAGATTATCTGAAACACAGAAATTTCCAGCTTGGTCATTCTGATGTATTACGATATTAGGATCCATGTTCTTTTTACTTTGCTGGACCTGTCTAAAGTTATTACCTTATTCATGATCCTCTCTGCTAATCTAATCTTCTTCTTTGGCGATATAATCTTCTTTGGTGATGGGTTCAAGGATTTTTTAGAAGCTGGTAAGCAATCTCTGGGTGTCTCCCTTGAGACTCAGATTGTCATAACAGCAACCTACCCGTAGCCTTTCCATAGGTTCTTTTCTTTGTTTGATCTTGTATATATATGTATGCCTTTTGATATTCTGTGTTTGCCCTTTTAATGACGGTTGTACGTTGCATCTACGTGTTTAATGTTTAATTGGACCATGTTTAAAGCTCTGTTTATAGGGGAGTACTCTGTGACAGTCTGGTAAACAGAATTCTTCATCATATGTTTGTATATACTTTTGCAATGAAGAATATTTTACTATGCAAGAAGCTCAAGGAAAAACGGTCAAGTGCTTTTCAATATGTTTGGAATGCTTTTCCATATATGAAAATCATTGTTACTGAACAACCATATATAAAAAATATTTCTGGTATATGTATTATGCATATAAAATATGTCACAGAATTAGATTGTACTTAAAAGTTTTTGGTGAATGTCTTCATCAGTGAATATATAATGTATTTCATTTTATGCCTTGATGCATATGTTGATTCCAACAGGCATCTATTTCAACCAATGCTTCGTTCAGGGTACTCAAAAATCCAAGCAAGCCTGACAGTATTCCTTTTAAGTGCTGTCTTCCACGAGGTAAAAACCATACTGTTCATATTCAAGTGACATTGGGCGAGTTCTTTGTTTAAACCTTAGTTTTCAGAAAAAATAACCATGATAGAGAGAAAAAGAATTAAGTCATAATTAAACAATTCATTTGTCGGTTTTAGATCATTTTTTGAAGCTTGTAAGCTAATTCTCATCAAACCTGGAGGTTAATTTATCACTTATCCTTTCCAGGGCCATTATCACTTACCCTTTCCAAAAATTATGATCCTCTGGAGGAGGAGGGAAAGTATTCTTGTATAATGACTGAAAATAAACTGTTACAATGAGAATGGCTTGTACGTAAAACGGAGACAAGAAAAGTTGCGATTAGAATACGACAGTCTGAAAGGTTATTGAACATAAAGGAATCGCACTAGCAACATCTAGATCACACCGTGTTCGGTTAACCAGGGCTTCTGTCTGTTTTTTTTCTGTTGAGTCTTTTTTTGGAGCTATCGTCTTTAGGAGTATTAGAGTATTTAGGAGCCAGTTTCCATGTAAATAGCTTGAATAACGCAGAACAGATTTCATATGTAACAGTTAAACAGGATACCGTAGCAGCATTTCATTAAAAGTTTTCTTTTCTCTACAGTTGCTTGTGAGTGTGCCGTTAGGTATGATGAAAATTTGGGCATTCACTGGTATGATCATGCAAGTCCCGTATGCAGTGTTTGTTTCAAAATTCCTTTCTGGTAACTATGGCAACATTGCTGTGTGGATCTCACTGATACTTGGACAACCAGTAGCTATTTTGATGTATTACCACGATTACTTTGTGACACACTATGAAGGTAAGTCCAATTAAAACGGTTATTTGAAAGCTGTTTCAATAGGAAGCTCTACCTGACTCAAGTTATAGTCTCTGAACATAGTTTACAAGCCCGCTACTTGTATTAAGCTACATTGGAGGTTTTTTAGTAGCACTTACAGTTGCCATAGTATATAATGTAATTTTGTTGTAATGATTAGAATTTTTCTTGGACCTGAGCAATATCAAGGCTACCAGTGTTTGGAGTTTAACAATGCATCCAATTTTCAGTTTTTTCGATGTTCTCAAAATATTTGGTGACGTAATGAACTTCGCAAAGCAATCCTGTTTTCTTACAGCTTTATAACTGTTGATGGTGCAGTCCCATCTCTCTTCATGTACTTTCATTCTCTATATATCTTTCAACGTGATTTTAGTGTCTTGATTTAAATTTTTTATTGCAGTATCAAATTCAACTTCGAGTGCCTGGTCATTTGTTTACAGAGAGTAAGAACGACCCTTTTGCGTGATATTGAGTCACGGGATGTTACTTGTTTTAATACGCAAGAATCTTTCTCACAAAAAATTTATTTTATTTATTAGATAGATTATGGTTTGTACTTTTGGTGCAAGGCTGTACTGTTTGAATTCGTGGATAAATATGAAATTTAGTGAGTTGTTGCTTTTTCCGTTTACAACACAATTTTGTTTTCTAAGGAAAAATTGCAATACAATACTGCATGGTATGATATGAGAAAGTAAGGATTATTATACAAACTGCATTGCAATACTATACATTACTAAGTGCAAGGCCATGTAATTCAAGCATTTGGATCTAGTACAATACAATATGGTACAAGGCAGGATAATACAATACAATATGGTACAAGGCAGGATAGTATAATACAGTTAGATACAGCCTGATTAATTAGAAGTCAATATTGTACAATTTCATACTAAATTACATTAAGATGCAATATAATACATTGAAGTGGTCTATATCACATGAAATATTATCCTGTACTACAAGAACCAGAAAATACGAATGACCATGATTGGCTACTGCTAAAACGATACATTATTGGTATTTTCCAGTGCTGCACAAAATACGTAAAATATAGGGTACACAGAAGCAAATCCAAAACACGTTTGCAGTCCACTGTAGGCTCTATGTTAAGAGAGAAACGATTTGCTTCTGCATATTTCACAGAGTTACGTGCGTCTACAATATTGAAATCTTTCAAAGTTTTGAGCTAATCATTATCTTAAAATCCTTTTAAAATGTCTCGAATGTATGCTTACTACCAGAAGTACAAATCATTATTGTCAGATAATCTTTATTTTAATTTCTTTAAATCTTAATGCATCTTTGTTTCATAATAAGTGATTAGTGTTATAACCAAGTTCATTACCGTAAAAGCTCTATTAAGCCGCGGGGGGGGGGGCTTATTTATTTTTTCAGTCCTAGAGGGGGGGGCTTAAAAGAGAGGGGGTTTACTAGAGAGGAGGGCTTATTAATTATTCAAATTAAAACATTATAAAAATGTCACAATTCTCTGGGATTTCTTCGAAATAATCAACATCAGTATCCTCTTGATTTCTGAGGCGCACAACGAAATCTTTTCATGGGCCGTATTTGATGCAGATGATCTTATCATCATCACACCCGTCAAATTTTCTTCATTTGACATCAGGGGCTAAAGAGGGTGGGGGCTTAACAGAGAGGAGGCCTTAATAGAGCTTTTATGGCATTTTACACATTTCGAAGCACAAAAAATCGTTTGCATCCAGTTCATACGTACGGTGACTTGTCAGTTGCTTTATTTGACACTTTTGTGTTCTATTTTTAATTGATAATATTTCGTACGCAATTGCAGACTTTTTCCCGTTAGTTAAATATAGCTAATTGACGTGATTTATTTTGTTTTATAGTCTCTATACTTATTTGCATTTCTCTGACTGCATCGCTACCGCCCCTATACAAACGTAATTATTTCCATAACATTAATTGACACCAACATCCACGAGACCCTATCGTTCACAGTTCCTATCTTTCGCAATAACCAACATCAAGGTGTAGCTGAACAGCATATTATGCATTAGAAACCATTACGCATTGTTTTGACTATTAAAGTTAATCGTGAGAGTAGATCTTATTTTGTAGGACGTTTAATCACTTTATATCTATTATAAAATTTAAGGGGTTAGAGTAATTCGGAATATTTTAGTGTTTTTTTAAGTTTTTTGCTGTTTCTTTTATTGATATGAAACATGATGGGACTAGACAAAAAGCTGCTGTTTTTCTTGTTTCTGAATTAATCGTCCCGATGTCTCAAGCTACAAGTCTTTTAAACGGTTTTGCAACGAGCTATATTTCGGATTTTCGCTCCTATATTTTGTTAAAGATGTTAGATTCTTCTTTCGTTTCGAATATCAGCAAGCACCGCGGAGCAAGGGGCTGGGGGCTTTACTGTTATGCAAAATAAAATGCAAAATTTGTAAGATTTATAAAATGCAAAATGTTAAGAAGTTAACCACCAGTAAAGTCTCTGTTTATTCGGTTTTCGCCCCCGCACTTTTCCCTACGCTCCGCGGTGCTTGTTATCAACTACCCCAAAAAGGTTCACAGAAGAGTTTTACTGTGCCGAAGAAATGGTAATTATCAGCTCTCATAATTCGACAAAGAATGGCAACGCATCTATTGCTCTTTGCCTTGATATTTTATGCAGTATAGTACACACAAAGGTTCTAAGAGACAAGATTCATTTTCTAATGATAGATTTTAAAAAAGTGGCTTTCTATCAAAAATTTTCAAACGTAATGTGCAATGAATACCCATGCAATAGACGACGCAAAAGGCTTAGAATTTCTTGTTTTCAGCTCTGTTTCAACTATATGAAAATTTCAAATGCTTTTTTACTTTATCTGGTTTTTGTCTAGAGATGTATTGATCTATTTTTTCTCAAAATTTCCAATTTCGTAAATGGTCCTCTAGATGTGATAAGAAATGAATAGACTTTTCAGACACATATTTCCTACATTTTCTACAAACTGTATTTCAAAATGCATGGCATAGTCAGCAAATAAAATCCTGGATATACGTCAAAAAAAGAATCAATAAAGCGAAATATTTAACATATAAAAAAGACTGTATTTGCCAGTTCAATAAATGTCTTTTTCTTGTCTGTAACACTTAGCCTGTTAGTTACCGTTGTTATAGTAACAGCGTCAGCACTTTCTGTTATGATCCTCGTTTGGGCGCTCTGTGTCGCTAATCCAAAATGGATGAAATGGCCTCAAGTTTGCTGGAAATATGAAATATTTCTATGGCTTAAGTTCGCTTGAGATGCCGCAAAGTGCGTAGAATAATACGTGTTTCTTCTTTTTGAACACAATTTAAAATGGCGACAGACAAGAGCAGAGGTGCATTTGGAAAACCAAGCAGTAAAACGAAGTCAAGAGTGGTTGCTCCTCGCAATCCGAAACTTGTCAGAGATGAAGTCGATTTTGATAAGGTACTTTTTAGTTTGATTCTAAATCATGTTTGTATGGTGATGATTATTCAAACAATTAACAAGCATAAGAATAGTTTTATACATGACATGTGAAAAGGTGATAATTGTGGTTTACATTACACACCGGACTTGAATGCCGCCTTGCTTCCTATTTTCTTGTGACCTATGAAGAGCAGCTTTGCCCCCAGTAAGAAAATTTCTGCGTTGCATTTTGGCTTGGCTTTGAGCTGGGCCTAATATGTAGAATTGTATGGCCTTGGATAACAAAGAAGAACTTTAAATATTGTGCATAAAAATTTTGCATAACAAAATTGAGATGATTAATCTTGTGCGTTTTCTGCATATCATCAAAAAGGAATTTGCAGCGTAGTTTAACTCCTCTTAATCAGAACCTAAACCTAACTTTTCAACAAATTGTCCTCAAACCCATACTTGAAACTGATCCTGATCACAAAAATTACAGGCTATTCTATAGCTTTTTATAAATATTCAGTATAAAATTATCCTTTTAGGTTATAGGCCTAGTGGTAGCATATGGAATTTTCAGTAAGGGGGGGGGGGGGGGGTCAATAGTTAATAGTCAAACTCTGTTAGCTGATTTTCTGGATGACCTTTTGAATGTTTACATTGATAAAACTCTCCTTCATAGCTGAAATTGATATCACTTGTATGATTTTGATGTATAATTTACTGAAGGGTCTTTGAATTGGGCTTTTCCTAAGTTGTTGATTTCTTAATGAGGTGTTTGTGGGTATTCATTGACGCATACATTTTAGCAAACACCATCTGCATTTATGGCTGAAATGGCTCTAACCACAGAAGAACGGCTAAAAGAAACCCATGAAATGAGGATACCACAAATTGTTGAGCTACTTGACATGTCAGAGACAACACATCAAAAAGTAAGTTGAAAAATTTTGAAACTCCATGTTTCAAAATTTCAATTTCGTTGAAATAAATAGGCATTATATAATTTTATAATTTTCATTCTATCTAAGATTTTCAATATTATTCTGCATGTTGTTACAGGGAATAATGCTACCATTCTTATGTCAAGAGCATGTACCTTTCTGTTTTACAATCCCTAAAGAAATTGTCAATAAATGGTTTGGTTACAATCACTTCCTGTTTTATTTGCCTCATCCAAACTAACAGGGATTTGGTACCATATTATAATAAACTTTTCCAAATGATTTGAGATGTTGATGGTAATTTTAAATAGCCATACTTTAGTAGTTTATATTATGTTTATGTCTGAAATTCCATTTTGAATTTCATTTCAATTTTAGTTTACGATGATCGACATAGAGATGCCTCTCTTTCAACCATTTCCATCGGAAATTGTGTTCCAAAATTATGAGCCTTTTGAAACACATACAGTTCCTTTACGCCTGCGTAACAATGACAAGGTCAGTTATGAATCAATTCATAGTTTTCTTAGGTATCACCTGTTTATCTTTGTTATTCAATCTTAATTATTTTGACTTTTCATAAAATCATATGAAGATTTATTAAAAGTTGAGTCTTCATTCTATCAGAGGGGTATCATGACTAATATTTTTAATGGGTTGGCAGACTTGACTAAATTTCTGGCAAAGCTTCTTTTAGTAACATGAAGATGTAGCCCTTTTTCATGGAAAAAAGCAGAGCCTGGAGCCTTGATTGAAAGCCTGAAAGTGTTCTGAAAATTATTGTTAATAAAAAATAGTTAATTCGTTTTCATTAGGTTGCCAGGCTTGTGAGAGTTACCCAAGCCGATTCACCCTATTTCAAGATTATTAGTCCACCTGATGTAGGACACAAAGTTGCTCCTGGAATGGATACAGTGTTTTTAATCAAGTTCACACCTGATGAGAAAAAGGTTTGTAGATAATGGGGAAATGATCTATCAAACCAATTTAATTGTATTTTTTTTTAAATTCATTTTATACTTTGAGATTGCCACTGAAAGAAGTGATTGTTAGCAACTGAAAATCTAGATTATAAGAGGTATCAGAATTTCAAGAATCACTGAACAAGACATATCAATTAATAGAATTAAAGATTTTGAAACAGAAGCTGGAAACATATCATAAGTTGCATTGAAATAGAAACTACAGAACTTTGTTATCCTGTTGGCTTCACTTATTTACACTACTAAAGCAGTCAATCATACAAAGATATGTAAATGGGTTTTAAAAAGCATCAAAGTCAAGACAAAAAATCTAGTTTATTTATTCGTAATTTGTATGGGGATTTTTATTTAACAATTGATTAAAAGCCATCCAGTGTCCAAATTCATGCATCTAATTTCATTATCTTTTGTTTAAAAGGATTATGATCATGAGCTGATATGCATTACTGAAAGAGAAAAGTTTCTTGTTCCTGTCAAAGGAGTTGGTGCAAGAGCAATACTTGACTTTCCAGATGACATCAACTTCCAGTCATGTCCAGTCAAGGTAAGCTATTCACATAACTGTTCTTCATCAATTAAGAAATCATTTAAAGTATGTAATCTGTAGTACATTGGAAGTATATATCTTTATACTGGATGAACAATGAAATATCATGTATACAGCTCTTGCAGTTCATGTAGCTGCAGAAAGCTCAATGGCTGTTACACATAGCTCAATCTTGAAGTATATGTAGAATGTAACAAAATTCTGAAAAAAATTGGGATTTTTACAGGGGTATACACCTGATCAGCATAAAATTATATTCTATTTTATTTTTGATATTTGTAAAAAAATTGCTTAAATTTACATTATTTGATCAATTGTTAGAGTGAGTGAGATTCAAGTTCCATCAACATTTTCTAGCAACTAAATCATGTCATCTGATGTTGATGAATTTTAATTGAATATATGGCATTTTCTTTACAACAATTCTATACCTCTGATCATCATTGATAAATGATTTCAAAGTTTTTGGAAACTAATAAAGTTCCTGAGTTGAATAAAACTTTTTAATAAGTCTATTAATTTTCTGTTTCAAGTATGCTTCCACAAAAACTTTGCTAGTGCGAAATGTTGGAAATCAAACAGCAAAGTTTCAGCTTTTGACTGAAAGGTAAAAGCGCATAACTCTCTTAATTTGGTTTTTTATTTTATTTATCTGGGTTGCCTTAGATTTCAGATACCCTCCAGTTTTTTATGAGTTAGTTGGTATAATTTTCACTTGGTTCTCAAATCATAAGCTAGTTGTAAAAATATCAGATGGGAGGTAAAGCAGGAAAAAAATTATATATCTAATATGTCTTTGTCAGTAAATATTACTTTGTGTGCCTCTCATTAAGTGTAATCACTGAGCCCACTGTATGCTTCATTTTATTAAGTCCTGTATTTTGTCAGTTTTTGTGAAAATATGTACTGTTTCAAGTCATGTTTTATGTCCATAAACTGTCTCTAAGCAGAATCCTATAGCTGGCCAGAAAGCAGATCTGACCAGACCAAGACTTTAAAAGATTGTTGATATGGTATTATTGGATGTAACCTCTTTGGTTTTTCTTCTCCCTTAATAATAATCAATTTTTTCATTTTTATTGCAGCCCCTTCTCAGCATCACCTGACAGCTGTGTTTTGGGTGTAGCTGATAGTATTCAGGTAGATATACTTTTTCATCCAATGAAAACTGGTGATTTTCAGTCAAATATGGTGATTTCCTATGATACAGGTAAGTTTCCATTTTGCATTTCTTATAATTATTATTCAAAAAAATCTCTTATTGAGGGAGTGTTCTTCTTTTAAACCAGTTAAGTAGTCACAACAACTTTTTGAATGCTGTAATCCAAAATTACCTACTAGGAAGTTTCTCGCCCCTCCATCCCTCCATTGCCATTATCTACTTCCATGGCAAAGCTCAGGACTTTAGAAGTAAGCTAAGAGTAATCAACCAGATGTGTTGGCCAGCTAGTCAATCTGTTGTTATAAAGCATACTCTCAAGTTTTGCTTTATTAGGAAGTTTCTAGGAAGTTTCTCGACCCTCCATCCCTCCATTGCCATTATATACTTCCATGGCAAAGCTCAGGACTTTAGAAGTAAGCTAGGAGTAATCAACCAGATGTGTTGGCCAGTTAGTCAATCTGTTGCTACAAAGCATACTCTCAAGTTTCCTAATCTTGACACATTTTTCTCTTCTGATCCAAGTTCTGTTAAACAACATCCGTACATATCCATGGATTCTCCATCAGTTTAGAAAAGGTTGTTGTATTTATCCATAGGTGAGAACATTTATGTCACATTGTATGGGGTATCAGTTGATGCCAACGTAAGACTTGATAAAAACACAGTAAAGTTGGAAAATACATACATAACAAGTGCGTCCCAGAGGTAAGCTTCAATGTTTTTTTGCCAAATTTACTATTGATGGAAGCCATTTTGCTTGGAAAGAAGACCCTTGATTGTGCCATGTATAAGCTTTAACTTACTTGTTGGCATTTTTACAAGCTACGTAGGCTTGCCCTTAACAGTATAAACTATGTTTCCGTCAGTATCATCTAATGCTTATTTGTCTGCAAAAACAATCCACGTTCCTTTCAACTAATCTTCCAGAAGATTTTAATGTTCTAATCTTGAAAATATAGTAAAAGATTCTTGACGACCTTTTATCGTTAAACTAAGAATTCTGATGGGATCCCCCAAGTTAGTTCCGAAATAATAAAAAACCCTTGAACTGAACGACCGGATTTTGTATTTGAAGGTCAAATTTCACATACCAATGCTTTATTTCATTTCTGATGACAAATGTTACGTTTTGTACAGTGTAAAAGTTTGTAAGAAGAATTTGTTGACAAACCTTTCACTTCCCCCGGCTATAGTGTTTCCAGAAACCATGGCTCGCATGATATTCCTTTAATTTTATCTTCATGTAAATCCTAAAACACTTTCTGTTTCGCTTAGAACCATCTCAATCATGAACCGAAGTGACGTCATTGTCCACTTTGAATGGAAGCCTTTGGCAACTCTTGGCGAAGAAATGCAGCAAAAACAAAGGTTGGATCCCCTTACTAAACCTGTAACTAATATATTTGATAATCATCTTAACTTTCATTATGCAGCTATCCCAAAACATTGGATTCGCTATAGGAGTTGCAATGTTTGTTATCTTGAACCTATAGGACGGTCACGGTACTTTCAAAGTGTCCCACAGAAAGTGTGAGTAGTTTGGAGGGAAAGAGGATAGGTTTCTTTAACTTATGAAGTATAACTCCTTTGTTGAGGCCAATCAAAATCTATAAAATAACAATTGAAAAAAAAAGAATTGTTCAGTTTTATAAAGCTACGTCCTGAACCAGGCTATTTTCAGCTTTGCCAATGTTTACTTTATACGAAGCACACAGGTGACAGCATTTTTGTTGGGTATGATTCTTTGGTAGCTTATCTTCAAACCTAGTAATAAGTCTTTGCACAGGCCATCTACTGCCAACTGCACATATTATTTTACATTCAATGCAGCTTTTCATGATTACCTTTTACTTTCAGATTTTATCACGAACTCAGCTTCAAAGAAGACGAGCAAAAGAACAATTTCCTGGAGGAATGCATTTCTGATCCAGGTTTGAGAGACAAACTGTCGCTTGTAACGAGGTCTTTCAAGAATCGAATCAAGGTAAACGAAGTTCTTTTTGTGATATGACATTTTAGACTAAGATTTTTACTAAGTTTTGTGTTACACAAAGATTTACTGAAACCTTGGAGGATTGTTTATTGTTCATTTAGACCTTCTTTGTCATACAAGGTATACAATCATTTGCTTGAATGGGTTTTTCTGTGGAAATTTTTATCAAACATTTGTCAAATTTCTGTGGAGTTTGGGTAATGGCCCTTTGGGGAATGCAATTGTGAGGAGTCCTTCAGCCGCCAATCGTAATGTGAACGGCAATTCTATTTCATCCACGGATTCCCAGTATCATTTATTGAGAAACAATCATGAATGTTTCAATTTTTACTCAGTTATGTGAAATAATTTCAAATTTTGCAGGTTGCTGAAGGAGAAAAGATGCTTTACACTGATGACGTGATAGCAATAGACCCAGTTGTAAGTCGACTTTTCAATTCTTTTTTAGACTGCTACTGTATCTACTTTTGAAAGTAGCTTCAAAACTTCAAATTGATATCTGCAAGGCATTCGTAACTAAAAACATTGGCGATATTTTTCCTTTTCTTAACAACATCCACCCACTATGAGAATTCTCTTTTTACTTGAACTAAAAACTAAATTGGACAGATCTGGCAATCATCATTGCTAATAAAGCCTAAAGCAAGTGTTTATTTTTCTAGCCCCCAGTTGCCTTTTATAATTAGTTAAGAATGCATTACTAACGAACTGTGACCAGGCACTTTTGAATAATTGAACACATGGTTGTCAGTTTTACTACCTTATGTAGAGTATTTTCAGCTGCAATAATAGAAGTAGTTGAATAAAATCGCAACACTTGCTATGTTTATGACATTATTCATTCATTCTTTCAATGTAATGAAAAATAGCTTGGTATTTGAAAACGAGTTTTAAAAAAAGGAGGTATGAAAGATATGGTTCTTTATGAGATGTGAAATATAGTTTCGAAAATCAAAGCCTTGTCCAATCCCCTATCAATCTATTGACATTCTCAAAACAAAGAAATATTCTCAGTGACAGTCACACTTTTATCTTGTAATCTCAAGTCGAGAGAAAAGAGGAAGAATTATGGAACCTTGGTTTGTATTTCAAAATGCCCGTTGCTCAAGACAGAATATCAAAGACCAAAAGGTGGCCACTTCTAGGAATTCTATTATGACTAATAACTTGAACATCTTTAGTATATGAATAGACCCATTAGTGTAGAAATAGGCACTGTATTATGAACACTGTCTCGTGCTCTCCATCTTTTTGTAGCCTAGTCTCAAAAATCTTGAATTGAGTAAAATGTATGTTGTTTTTAAAACAAACCTTCTCATATATCTGCTTTTTATATTAAGGAGGGGGACATTTGGCCAAACTCGCATGCCGACATCAACATCGTGTTTAAACCAGATGAAGCCAAGAGCTACACGCGGACTGTTTATTGTGACGTCACTGGCAGAGAGAGCAGACTTCCTCTTAAAATTCGCGGAGATGGAATTGGCGCGAAAATCCAGTTTTCTTTCGATGCTCTGGACATAGAGAATGTTTTTGTGAATTCAGAGCACTCTTACGAGGTAACGTTTGTTAAAAAAGAATGATGTCTCTGACATTATAAAGTCCAAAACATCCTTATCTTCTCTCTTTTCTCTGTGTTGCTGTATTGTTGTCATGAACGTCGAGGTCTGAAAAAATAATTTCCAATCCTGATCAGTTTTCGAATAGACATGTAGCAATAGAGATTGAAGTCAGATTTTTCGACTTTCCATGCTCAATACAATAGCCTTCATTTTTTAACCTACGATTTTATTATTTTAAGGTGATATTGAAAAACTCCGGAGATATTGATGCAGTCTTCAGCTACGTCCAGTCAGAGTCTCTATTTGGTCAACAGTTTGAGTTCACGCCCACAGAAGGCATCATTGTCCCTGGAGGATACCAGGCTATTCAGGTAATGATACACAAAAAAGATGATGTGTCCTCTTTGCAGGTATTCTAACATTTCTATAAAACGTTGTGTGCTGTTTGCCTTTACAGAAATAGTACAATTTTTGCATATCGTATTTCTGAACCTTTACCTTTTTGGCGGCGTACCAGGATGCATGGCGGTAAATGCAGATTTTGTATCTTGTTTGCCATAATTCACCTGTGGGATATTCTTAAACACTCTAACACTCACCATGTGTATATCGTTTTACCTCACAAAATTGATGTAGGACAGGTATACACATTAGACGTCTCAGAGATCAAACTTTTATCCATAATCGAAAAGCTTTATCTATAAATATCAGTGCGTTTGGGGGCTTAGTCCCCTAGCCCCCTAGCCCTCTAGCCCCCTAGCCTCCTCTTGACCTTGGGCCTGTTTTAACATGATCTTGGCAAGACTGCAAAGTGTTTCGAAAAGTTTTATGGATTGAATTTGCGGAAGAAACTCTTACGAGGGGAACTCGTTCCACGTGCATACCCAAACATCGCAGGTTGGCTCCTGGTCGCTTCTTCGATAGGTCTGCTTAATAGACAGTGGGCGCTCATTGGAATCATTATGTTGTCTGTCGCCGTTACCATGTCCCATAAAAGCAGCCATTTGATCTGTGTTAGAGAAAGCTCTCCTTACGTATTTGTTTATTCAAGTGAAGTGAAATTCGTAAACTCCTTTCAGATTCATTTCACTTCTCCTTATCTTGGTGAGTTCAACGAAGAATTTGTCTGGGTTGTAGAAGGATCACCAGAAAGCTTTCAGTTCAGAGTAAGGTAGGCTACACAGCTTTCCTTTATATATTACACAATTGAACTTAGTTTCATGTAGATTTTGCCTCTACACAATTGAACTTAGTTTCATGTAGATTTTGCCTCTTATGTGTCAAAATTTCCTCTTATGAATAGATAGTATTTAGGACAATACTTAAACTAATTTAGTTGTGAGATTATATTGTAAATGAAACTTATTGATATGGAACTAATTACTTTTTAGATATCTTATATAAAACTTTTTAAGTCAGATATTGTATATAAGTTTGATCTAAGTTTTACTTGCTAGATAATTTCTCTCTACTCGCATACTAAAGGCTTGTGTCTTGCGATTTTCCATTGCATATCTAAAACTGCTTGATTGTTTCTCAGCGGCTGCGTGATTGGGCCTACGTTTCATTTTGATGTGCCGAAGCTGAGGTTCAATACAGTTTCATACGGTTAGCTTTCTCTACATCTGCTTCAGCTTTTTACAGTTTTCTGCTTTTGTAGAACGTTTTTATATAATGTTTACACATGGACTTTTATGCGTTGCAAAGATTCAAGATTTCTACCTTGTTTTCCAATAAAAGCCATTACAAGCAGTAGATGTAGCCAAACTTAAAGCAATAATTAATAAATTGCCAACGAGGCCATTTTAGACTGATACTTTGCAAAGGTTTTAATGAGGTTCCTGTTAGGCGTACGTTGAAGACCACTGTTGATAAAGGACTATAATTTCTTTACTTGAATACCACATACTAACTTAATTTTTGCTTATAAACCCTGTAACACCTCACTAATTTGCCGAGCTTACATCCTGCGTATTATTAACTTACATGACTCTACACAAGTATTTCATTTTCGCGGTGCTTTTGTTCCAGGTTTCACACACATTGCTGCTTGCAAATTGATCAACACATCTCTTATTCCAATGACTTTTTACTTACGAGTTCCATCAGATGGCATGGGTCCGAGTGCTGCCTCGATTGCAGGGAGTTTTCTCGATGATAGATACATTGACGATATCCATCCGCACGATTCTCCAAGAGAATTCGAGATATATCCCAGCACTGGGACAGTTGGTCCTCAGTCAGAAACTGACATACAGGTGGGTAATGCGACGTGATTATAAACAAATATATCAAGTCGCAACACAACACCACCATTTTATAGCTCTCTCTCTCTATCTCTCTCTCTCTCTCTCTTTCTCTCTCTCTCTCTCTCTCTCTCTCTCTCTCTTCTTAGACTTTGTATGACAATTCAGTTGAGTAAAGAAAACAACTTTCCAAAAAGTTGCAAGATCGAAAATGACTATCCAAAATGACATGGCAAATTCATTCTTGAGACACCCTATTTTAACATAATTGATTAAAATATAGTACGTTATGACGTCAAAATTGTTTGTTTAAAATTTTTGTCAACTATACGACACACATTCTTTAAAAAGTCAAGCAGGAAATCAGAATTTTTAACTGACAAAAATAGATGGGATTGAATAAGTATTTGTAAAGGATTTTAAACCTGTTTCAATTTCGAAGTAAATTATTTTGATTATTTCAAAAGGTTTTATAATTTACAAGGATTTATTTTGTGTGCTCTTGTTGTGACAGGTGAATTTGACGTCACTCACTGAGCAGAAATACGAGACGTACCTCGTAGTGGATGTTGAGGGTGTGGGACAGGAGATACTCGTTCTTCCCATATCTGCCAGGTAAATCGAGCAATTACTGTCCATGCCTCTTAACGATATAATTCAGTAATATCACTACTATTGTCTTCAGGGGACTTGTTATAAAGTTGTAGCAATCAATTTCTTCCAACAAACGATCCCTTTGTTGCCTTGTATTCTTCCTATGGTACTGAAGCTGTGTTGGTTTCGCCATATGCCTCATTTATATACCGTATCGGGCTCAAGAGGCAGAATCCTGGTAATTCTTGACTATATTTGAGTGTTAAAGTCAAAATTGCCATTCGTTTTGCGAACGAGTAAAATAAATCCACAAAAATTCTGATACCTGTTAAGGGTTTAAAAAACTCAAGCGAAGATTTGGCGTCTTTATTTTTGCATATTTCGGGCTATTTGTTTCTACCAAGCATCCGAAGGACGTTTTTAGGACACTAAGACGTTATCACGCAGTGTACCTGTCCTTCCCCACCTCATGGTTTCTACGTCTGGACTTACAACAGTGTTAGCGACTCTTCCTACTTTAGAAGACAGATTTGTCAGTACAGGAACTCGAACCCTAGAATCCTGAATCTAGACAATAAGCCCGACTCCCCAACCCCCGAGCTATTTTCACACCCCTAACATTCTCAAGTTGCTGCTGTCACCATCCAGTATAAACAATAAGCTTTGATTCACAAGATGTATGGCAATTGTTGCATTACGAATGTTCCTTTAAACTCTGTGACCATCCAAAGAAACCTTTTGGTTGCATGCCTCTCCAATTGTCCAGGAAAGCTCACAAGAAATGCCTAATCCGCAAGATTAGGAGAGCAGGCACTATCCCAGAAGGTCTAAAATCCCTAGGTTACGACAGCCCTGCACACTACATCGATCTACCGTCTTATCATGTTTCTTTTGAATTCTTGTTTTGATCTTTCCAGGTGCGTCGTGCCTGGCATAGTCGTGGAGACTCCAATCATTGACTATGGAAGGTGTTTTATTCGTTATCCTTATGAAAAAATGGTTGTATTGAAAAATGAAACAGATTTGCCTGCCAAATATGAGCTTTTGCCCCAGGTTTGTATTTAATAATTATTTTGTTAGAGAAATATGTTGGTTGCTCTACTTGGTTACTTTTTTTGATCAAGCTAAGCTTTTCTGCCTGCGTAAAATCCACTCTGCTTTCTTTAAAAAATTTTCAACCCTTACTTTCAAATTGCGCATAAAAGACCAACCAACCCGTTTAGGTTAGTAGCAAAGCAAGTTTATCACTTGAATCAATTAAATTAATATTCATTGCAACTTTTGTTGACTTAATTGGTAAAAAAAACTATTTAAACTATTTTTTTCAGTTTACCACCTGTAAGCATTATAATACCTTTAACCTCGAGATTGTCGTCTTTCTTTCTCTGTCACGGTCATATAGACATGTCATTAATTACATCAACGATTTGACAATAACAAGAAAAAATTAGATTCCTGTCGAAATGATAAGGTAATTCGTCAAAAAACTAGATTTAAAGATCGTTATGATCAAGGGATATTTTCTAATAAGATTTATTGTAAATTGATAATATTTGTAAGTTTCACAATTTCACGTTTATGAATTTTAGGTTCAAGAGGATCGCCTGACAATTCGCTATTCCACCAGTTACTTTAAGGTAAAATATTGAAAAATGTGTACTGTTTTTAATTGGCTTATTTATCAAGGCTTTTTGTATGTCCCATATCCAAATAGTTCTTTGTTTAAATCTTTGTTTAACTCGTTGATATACAATTGCTAGTTTATAGTAATCTGTGTATTTTGCATTCTAAACCCAGCATCTATCAGAATGTTGCCATTCCTCGGACAACTTTCTATCTCTAAATTATTTCACTTTATAATGTCTGATGATTATATTACGCCTGAGCTACAGAGTCGGTTTACAAGCTCAGTCAGCATTAATGTGCTAGTATTATAATGAGCAGCACAAGTTGCACTGGTTACTGAAATGAAATAATTATAGGATACTGAAAAATTTTCATTTTGAATTAATTTTTGCCTTAAAACAGAATTAAATTTCTCCTGTAAAACATTGAAGGATCCACTTTATTTCCTTAGTAAGTTTTATCTCTTTTTATAAAGTCCCTGCATTTTTGCTTTGTTTATTTGCTATAGTTAGTTATTATACTTTTAATGGTCTTTTCAGCGTTTTCAAAGATAGTACTTGTCTATCTTATAACTGATTTTCGTCAATAACCATCAACGATTTGAAAATATATTGCTTGACATTGTAACAAGTGACAAGTTTGTTTCTACAGGGCATTATACAACCCCAGTCTCTCATTGAAATACCACTGCAAATAAGTGCTCACGGAATGGAAAGGCTGGTCACCATTGCATACTTTATGATTTACGGATGTAATGACATCCCGATTGTAAGTACTCTAATTTGTTGCTCTTTAAGAATGGTTTATGTATTATACCTTTTTTGAAGAATATCACGTGCTTACAGTTTTTAACGTCAACATTAGAAAATTGTGTCATTATAGAACCTTTATAAAGTTGAAAGCAGAAGTTTTCAATATGTCCATCAAATTTGGAACCATCTAACTGTAGATCTGGTCAAAAATCTTTCTTTCCAATAAGTTTGTCAACAATGGTGGAAGATGGTTTCTGCAAATCTTCTAATTTTTGTTCAAGAAATTCATATTTCATTTCTAACGAAAAATCTTGATTAATTCCACAACTCGATAGCTGTTCTTATTCAAATTTATAAACCATCAAATAAAATAACTATTGTATTCGTGCAGCAAGTGCAGCTAACTTGCATAGGTGAAGGCCCAGTCGTTCATGCCAGCACATTAGAGGTCGACTACGGTGCCGTTCCTGTGCTAGAAGATGTTTCAAGACACATCAAGCTCTCCAATGAGTCACTGATTCCGGCGGAATTTCATTGTGAAATGGTAAGTTGTCAACGCCTGACGAGCAACTGCATCTAGTAACGTCCCACAATCTCGGTACATCGCGTAGGCCTTATGCAGTCATTCTCTGCAATATTTCGGCGTTGATTTTTTTCGTATATCATTTCATCGAAAATGAATAGAGGAGTACCCTTTTGCATGTTTCAGCTGGGCTCGAGGAAAATACCGCACCCTGAGACCATTAGCCGCTGATAAACTTAAACTGATAGAAAACTGTTGATAAGAATGAAAATACTTTCTCATATAAAGAGTCGAATATAATTCAGATGACAAACCAGCAAGCTGTATTGCTATCTCAGATTTTGTTGAATTCAACATGAGTTTCTTAAATTCCAAATTTTCCAAATTTTTAAGTCAATGCCTCAAGTATACAACAATCTGAATAAAGTTCAGCTAAATCTGGAATAGTGAGTTACAAACTTGACAAAATCTTATGGTTTCATATTGATATTCAAAAGTTTGTCGTCAATACATTATTTCTTAGTTCTACCGCAAATAACCTGATAAGTGGTATAAAACAATTTGTTATCGTTATTGCTAATATATCGTACAGAAAGTTGCTAATGTCGTTAATAGCGATTCAACAAGAAAAAGAATTTTGGCAATCTTCTGTGTGATGGATCATTTGGTTTAAGATTTATGCAACTGAAAGCATAATTTATTCAATAACAAGTGAAACGGGTGCGATGAAATAATCTAAAGATGACAAGTTATTTTACGGCATTATAGAATGCTTCCCCTTGTCAGATTTTTTTGCCGAATCCACTTTCAATCTATATCACAGAATCTTTTGTAGTTTCTTGTGTTTTGATTATCTTTCGAAACGTGATTGATTTTGCATCTTATTTTACAAGTTTAGTTTTGCATCGTATTTCATACTTGTTCCTTGGTATGTGTTACCAATTTAAAATCTTATTCCCCCTGTCATTCTTTTAGATCTAAGTAGATTTTCAGTCGATGATCATGATAAAAATGACGTCATTCGTTTCCAGGTACGTCCAAATTCATTGTTTTCCGTTGAGCCAGCTAGAGGCATTATACCAGCAGAGCGCACTGCTTCCTTGACTGTCACTGCCAATGTTGACGACTGTCTCAGGTTAGTATAGCATCAGTGACCATCTCCCTTACTTCAGCAGTATCTGAGTGTGATACACCTTGTCTTATTATTTATACTTTCAGGCGCCTTTCTTGCACCGAAATTTCTCTACGTCACTATGACGCAAAACATTTCAAAATATCTTTATTGCTTGACTTCTTTTGCTGGATGTCTATTAACCGTTTTCAAGTAAAAGAGCAATCATATGTACCGCAAATTTATATGCACATAAAAGGCTTCTAAATATGACTTTGGTCTTATCAGAGTTTTTACAATAATTCTCTGCTCGAGGTTACTTCAGCTGAATTGACAATTTATCCTGATAGGTTTCAAGATAAGCTGAAGATTGCAATAACTGACGGTCAGACACATACAGTACTTTTATCAGCACAAGGAACCGGGACGACTATCGTCAGCGAACCAGCAATGCCGCCAGTAATCAACATTGGTGCTACGTTCAGTCTTCGTCCATGCACGCGAAAATATCGGCTTATTAACAGAGGAAGAAGATCGCAACAAATATTTTGGTCGACAGAAGGATTTCCGTTGGTGCGGTCGAAGAAGAAACAGGAATACAACAAGGAAGATGTTAAGTATCAGGTAGAAAAAATTTTTAATTTTGATGAATCGGGATTTTAAAACGAAACATTAATTGCATTGTGTTTATCATTGTTTTGTCTCTTGCTACTATTCCAAGGATTGGGTATTTTCATTTCTATTAAGATTCGTCTTTAAGTCATTACTTAGCTTCATAATCTCCATCATACCGCATTTGCAGATTGTGAATTGAATTTTAAACTGGAGTTTTTTCATTTCCTATTATATATAATCAAGTTTTTTCTCTTTTGCTCCCACAGAGAATGCCCCCACCTCCTGCTCCTCCGAGACCTGTGTTCAAACTGAAGCCAGACAGAATGTCGCTTGCGCCAGGGCAAAGCCAAGAGGTCGTACTCGAAGGCTTTTCGGAAAAGTACGAGTTTATCAAAATGTTTCTGTTACGATTGCTAGTCCAAATAATTTCAGTTGTCTGTATATGTACATTGTCTGCCTAAATTTCAGCTAAGTATATATAAAAGTCTGTCTATCATTATTTGATGTCATTGAAAGTTAGTCATTTTATTTCAGTTCCTCGCAGGCTAATAATATTACTTAATATTGTAAATCTTGATATTTTCTTTCGAACTTGCTAAATCATCAAAAGGCTAATAATGCAATAAGTAATATAGATTTTGATATTTTCTTTCAGGCTTGCGACATATTCGGAGTCTAATTTGTGTTCTGCGAATATCTCCATGTTTTATGTTTGGAATAATGTTCCTTGCTACCTTTTAGATGTCAGCAGGTACGCGAGAGAATGATTTGCCATGCAATTGTCGGGAGCAATACTGGCAAAGATAAGATTATGAAAGTTGACATAGTGGCTGACTTTATCGAGCCCTTGTTGCGATTTTCAGAGAGAAAACTAAGCTTCTTCGTGCTCAAAGTGAGTTGATGGTTTTCATTTAAGTGATTTGCAAATAACATCTCTTTACTACATCTTTTGATATATTTGTGGTATACAATGGTTGTGCCTCTTTGATTATAGAGCATTTTCAGCAGTCAATAGAGTCATAATTCTTATTTGTTTGCGAACAGCAATGGGAAGTTCATTCACAGCATTGCGCTGTTAAAATTCTTACAAAAATTAAAGTAAAATAAACAGAAAACATTAATAGTTCCACCGCCCATTCTACCCCGCCCCTGCCCCTTCCTCTTCCTTTGTAAGGGGGGTCACAACGTGAAAAGCGTGAAAAAATATTGAATGATAGGCGAACACGTGACATGGTATATGATTATACACACGAGTCCTACTACACCCCTGCCAGTCAGGATGCCAATCAGAGTACTCAACGGCTGCTTGTAAATATTTACTGGTATTTGTTATACAAACCTTTAAGCTATACAACAGTGTGTTCGGGGTATGGGAAGCAGAGCCGTTGACCTGAGAAGGTACTTTTAGCCATGAATCATTAGAAGCTTAAACAGCTAACGTGAGACTTTTTTAGTGATCTTTTTCTATTTTTTTTACATTTCATTACTTGACATTATCAAAACAATTCCATACAGCACCCACAAACAGAGCTCTGCAAAGAAATGAAAGGAATCTTACTGGGAAACGTCTCAAAGCTGCCTTTGCGAGTCTCGCTTGACACAGAGTACCCATTTTCTGTCCACGCTGATGGCATGGCAATAGAAACATGTCACATGGTAATTTTAACAATTTTTCATAACTGTTTATTTATTTGATACTTTGTACATTTATGATCATTAGTTGGAAATTGACAATTCGAGCGAAAATTCATAAATTAATAGCTCTCCATATACGACATCAAGCACAGTATAGCTTTCCGGTTAACAATTATAATTGTTAATTCAAACTTTTGATGATTGGAACATAGTTGCTTTCTCCTGAAAATTAAGGTAATCAGGCTTTGAATTTCAATGACAAGTTGGTTTCTCAGCCAGTGCTTTTTCGAGATGACCTATTTCGTTTGTATGGTAAAACCAGAAAGGGTATAGATTTTATAAAAAAATTCAACTTTGAAAAAATATTTGACAATTATCTTTATGGCTAAACAATTCGATTTTCCAGGACCTACAGCTCCAAGTAAATGAAAGTGTGCCACTCATGGTCCAGTTTGATCCTGATTACAAAAATGACAGATATTGCAGGACCGCCAAAACTAATCTTGAGATCACATATCATGATCATCCAAATACTGTAAGTAATACGTTAATTTTCTTTTAGCAGCGATTTAGGGCTACTGCTTTACTGAACTATTAAACGAACTGAATAAAAAGTGGCCTAAATGTTTCCTTGAATGATTAGAATCACCGATTTGTCGCTTTTTGGTTCCAGACGATGTTTGACAAAAGAACTCCCACTGGAAACTAAATAGGAAGCTAATTAGATCCCTAGAATTATAAAGAAGCGGAGACATATTTTTGTCCCTTTTTTAACTCTACTTCTTGAACCCTCTTGTGAGTATTTTGTGTCTCTCTTCTGTTTTACTCCCATGTTTTTCAACAGGACTGTATCGAGTTGACTGGCGATGTATATTATCCGAATCTGCACTTTGAAGCAAATGTGGTAAGCAGTGAATATGTTTTATAGGTTTATGTTTTTGCTTAAAAACTTATATAATTACAATAGAACGAAGAGGGCCTATTTTTTAAAACAGCTTACATGCTAGAATGTTGTCACTGTGTCTAAGCTTGTCTAAGCATGTTAGCTCTGTGTTTTTCTTTATCCAAATAACGAGTAAATGCTCGAAGCGTCGTGTTTTTAACAGTCTGTTTCATTTTTATGTTTAATCAATTTACTCGTTATATTTCCGTTATTCATAGTTTTTTTTAGCATTTAGAAAGTAAGATTTTTATATGAAAATTAAAGTTGAATAAGCCCTTTTGTCCATCAAAGCATTATCAGACATGACTCCAAATTTACACTGTGTTTTGTAACTTCTCCCTATGTATTACTTGATGTCTCAATGGCGCAGCAAGCGTGTCCGATGTTTGCATGAACGTAGAAATAGGGTACGGAAATTAATCCAACATTAACTAGGTACGGTGACGAAATTACTCCAAATTTTGTCATCGTTTGGGAAAAATTATTTGCTTGTCAGAAATTCAATATTTACCTCTTGATTTTAAGGTTGATTTTGGGTGTGTCTTGAATGACACAGAGCACGTGAAGAACGTAACCGTCACAAATAACAGCCCTTTGAAGGTGATTTTCAAATGGAGCTTTCAGGAGAATGCTATCAATTTTGAGAGCAAAGAAGACGATGAAGGTATTTCTGTCCAAAGATCTGCGTTGTAAATGTTATGATAATTTTTAATTCAATAAAGTAATTTCATCTCATGGTTTTTGAGCAAACCTTAATTAGAGTTCACACGCCCTTCACGGAAGTTTTTATTGTCTAAATGTGTTTGGTTTTTCATAGCGAAAAAGGATGTTATTCCTGAGTACGTTGTAGAAGGGGAGAGGCCGCTCTATCAAGTAAGTCGGAAAACGCAATGTGCTTGGGCCGTCACTCAAAGGGTTAATTCCCACCACGGCTGCCAGTATGAATCATTGATGTTTTTGGAAGATTATATTTTTTAAAGTGTTATGTCTTCCAACAGGCTTGGGAAAAGATATATCCGATGGCGAAGAAGACCTGGAAAGTAAATTCAATATTCTTTCAACACCGCAGAGTAACCAGTTTGGCGATATTGCCTTCAGGCCAAAAACATCGCCAGCAATAAGCCATTTGCCGATTCAGATGCGGCCTCAAACAGCCCCAGAATCAGTTGAAACGAGCCGTCAAACACCAGCGTTGCCCTGGCTGCCGCGAGGCTCTGCTACGGAAAACATCAGCATCCAAGAGGTATTTTTCCTCTATGCCTCATTTAGCTAATGGCTTTGGTAATGAATCTTTAGCTTTGGGTAAAAAGCTGTTGACTTAGCAGGCAAATTAGTCTGTACCTTCTCGATAGACAGGTCAGTCTGAATATGCTCCCTTTTCTTAAAAAAACTGAGATATATTTTCCTAAACAAAAGCCATCAGTTACAATTAGTGTTTAAGCAATCCTCGCACATATGAAGCAACAGCTTCCGTTGCAGTTGTTTTCAATGTTTAATTTCGTGTCCTCCCTAACGTTATAATTAGCATTCAAATACTGTATCAACATGGTCTTAAAGATGACACCTGACAGCAGCAGTAGGTTTGTACGCTAGGTGTTGCACAATGGTGCTGATCGAATTAACTCGTTGATAATTTGCGTTCTGGGTTTTATTTTTGGCCAGTCATTGCCGGTTACCCTTGATTTGAGCTTTATAGACAGAAATCTAAGTCTTTCTGTTTACTCAATAGAGGATATCTTGTATAAAAGTAGACCAGTTCCTGAGAATCGTAAATGAAAATATGGCCTAGCCTAAACGAAAGCTGGAAGCATGTTCCCGTTGTGGATTCCGAGCCTTATTAGTCCCAAGCTTTTTAAGAATACTTTTTACGTTGGTGTCTAGATGTTTACTGTTCTTAAGTACAATGCGAGTTGATAAGCTTGTTTCCCTTTTTGTGAAGGTCTTTGATGTGCTGCCGCTGTATGGAGAACTTGAACCTGGTGAAGTGCAACAATTCCAGTTTACATTCTATGGCCATTCGCATGCAATGGCGGAAGCTGTCGCAGTTTGCAGTGTCAGTGATGGGCCTGATTACAGAATACTTCTAAAAGGACAGGCATCTCTGCTTCAGTATGGATTCAACACTACCAATATTGAATTGGGAAGACAGGTTAGATTTTTGTACATATAAAACTATTAGATATTTGCACTTTAAGATGAACATTCTAATTGAATGCATCGATGGTGCAATCTTGGAGCTGTACAGAAAATCACACCACGGCAAAACAAACATGAATCTTGTAAATGCAATAGCAAATTTAATTGAATTATTCTGTTGGAAATTTTCTTTTAGAGTTTTATAATTTGTTAATTATCATTATATAAGTTATTAAAAAAGAAAAGAAAGCAAGAATTAAAGATTTTAAGTACTTCATCTGTTGACCTGACTATGCAATATTTTACTGTACAAGTTTGCGTCTCATCTGCATTCGATTCCGTAAGCGCAATAAACGTAGCCTTCTTAAGTTTCTTGAGAAACACACTCTTTTTGCATTATACACCAATTCGACTTACGGCCTCATTTTGAAAAATTCTTCAAATTCTTTTGTACAAAGTTTTTGACCTCAGATTCGGATTGACAGCAATTATTTTAGTCTACTTGTAAGTTTTTATTATGATATTGCTCACGATATTGATTTTATGACGACATAAAGATAAAAACTTTATAAGGGATTTGACTGTGATTGGCGACCAGGGGGGTAAAGTTTCCCCCCGAAATGATTTTTGCGGTC
Source organism: Rhopilema esculentum (assembly GCF_013076305.1). The sequence continues at coordinate 2,499,830 of NW_027019698.1, read as the reverse complement.
AAATCCCTTACAAGTTTTCAAACTTCATTTCTCGGTAAAATCTAAAATACAAGCTCAAACAATATGAAAAATGGTATCCCGCCTAAAATTATGACGATAAAACCAAATCTGTGCTTAAAAAGTCGTATAATTAAGTTTGGAGAAATTTCCAAAACTAGGTCGTAAGTCGAATTGGTGTATTCCAGTGCTACACTGTTATGTCACTGCTTATTTTCATGTTCAAGTACTTAATTGATTTAACCTGCTTCTATCCAATGCATATGATCGATTTTCAGAAGAACTAAGTAGACCGTGCTTTAATAACCCCCTAATACATCTTCAGCGCTTCCACTTATGTGGGTTCACTTCAACCTTCAACCGACATTTCTGTTATGAGTGATGGAAACTGTAACCAGTACTTGGGATGAATCTCTCTTAAACAGACACTCGTGGATCAATGGGTATGCTAACTGTTTTAGCAGTAGCATTTTGACTGACAAGTGGAGATACTTAATTAAACTTATATTAAGTACTTAATTATACTTAATTAAACAAATATACTTAATTAAAATGCCTGACTGTTTTTTCCAGATATATGATCATGTGGTGACAACAGAAATAGTTCTGTTCAACAGAGGAAAGGTGAATTTTGACTTCACAGTGCTGGACACGGACAGGGGCACGAGTCCACTGCCAGGGGGAATCACTGTGTTGCCAGCCCAGGTATGTTTTGCTTCCTGGATTTTTGACTAAAGTATTAAATGCTTCCTGCATGTCAGTGTTATTAAAAGTAACTTATTATCATGGATTGGAAAAAGCATGCTGTGAAATTTTTTATGTGTTGAATTAATAGCTAGCGTTTGTGATTTAATTTCCTTTTTAGTTCATTTAAATTTTTCTTGCCACGATAACATAGCCTGTTGCATGTGGCTTTTAGTTCAATTTATTGTATTTTAATGGTTTTTAAGTTGATATTTCTAACGTAATTTTTCTTGTGATAGTATTCTTTGAAGCTTTCTTAGCAAAAATGATGCCCAAAAATAATGCCCAACTAAGGAAGAGTACTTTGAAACAAAAAAAATTCATTCAAAGCTTCGTGATTGTCAAATATTCGAATCAATATATTACAATATATAAACAAACCTTTCTAAACAAATATATATAAACAACTGTTAAGATAAAAAGCGTATTTATAAGCCTTATCATATTTTTGCATCTTTTTTATTGTTGTTACTGTCTATCCATTTCTTCCTTCAACAGGGTATAGTTGAGGCGCAACAGTCACTGCCACTTACCATTCGGTACATGCCTGGATTCCCTGAAGTTTTTCAAAAGCAGTTCCGTGTACGTAACATGAAGCATCTACATACTTCTCTTGCTATTTTTATTTTTATCACCCTGTTGACTTTCTTAGTGCTGCTGTGACCTAGAAATAAGACTGCGTTTGCGACTAGTGTAAAACTTCATTTTTTGCAACTCTGTACCTCGCGTATTTGGAAAGCGAAAATTTGATAGGAGATGCAGTTTTCTAACAGAATCCTTATCTTCTATGTCAAAATATTTGATGTAGAAATTAACAAATCAACAAATCTAGATTTTGAATAGTATATTACGTATATCTTACAAATGTTTTCTTGAATGAAATGACAAAAAATTATTTTTCAATCAATCAGTTAGATGTTTTTAGAAATGAATCACTAAAATTGAGGTTTCTTCTCCTGATAGGTTCGTGTTGGCCATTTTGAGCCTGACGTCATCACGTTAACTGGTGAAGGTATTTTTCCAAGAATAACATTTGATCTATTTAGAGACAGAGACGATCCGCGATACTTGAAGTACCTAGAGCAGGCGCAGAAGCTTCAAGAAGCATCGTTGCAGCTAAAAGCTGTTGATAGTGCAAAAAGCCGTCATAATTGGGTTAGCATTTCCTTTTCATTGCATGGTTGTCAAATTTCCTTAATAGAGTTTGTATTATTTTGCTTGCAGTTCTCCAATATGTAGGACAGCTTAGCTCAGCTTTTGGTTATCTCAGTGCTTAGGCCTTGCTGCCAAGATTCCAGCCTGATACTAAGTCGAGTCATTTCCTTACACCCTCTCCCCTCCCTTTAAGGTCCGACTTAAAGCGATTCAACTGTAGAGCTGCTGACTACAGGGAACTGCCAGTCAGTGGCATGCCGAAGTAGGGGTGTATTGGTGAGAGTGAAGAACCCCATTTCTGAAGAACCCTTTGTGGTTTTTCGGCTTATCGGTAGAAATTGAAATTAAGGCCTTAGCTTGTCCCACCACACTTACAAACCCTTCGACATCCCAGTGTTTTTGGTAGCTAGTTTGTTGCGCCAGTTCATTTGTTTTTGTTCTTTTATCTTAATACAATTTTCTGCCTAATCGTTACATATAACGTTCCCTCTTATTTTAAGATTATTTTGTAATTCAATTTTTTAAAATGTGTATTGTAAGTATTTCAGCAAATAAGTAACTGATATGGATATGGCACTCTATCCTAATTAGGGGACAGAGGTTTCATAGAGTAAGGAAGGGTATCTTCATTTCTGGAACACAATGTTTTCTAAAAACTTGCTCGAAATCGGAAAGATGCTGGTCAAAACATTCCGAAACTATTAAGGCCTAGGATTGATACGGTATTGATTTTCTGTCTGCTCTTTTTTATTTGATACTCTTATGTTAATGAATTGCGTCGGTGCTAGATTCCCTCCTCCACATCAATTTCTTTTGATTAAATATTTTAGATTCCAGTAGCTGAAAAGGATTTCCAGGAAGAAGTTGATCGATTACAAGTGAAAGACTTCGCCGTTGAGATAATTAATAAAGAGCAAGACCTTATGGGTACGATGCTTCATACGTCATCCACAAAAGGAACAAGGAAACTCAAGCAAAGGTAATTATCTTGTATTTTGCTTTCTTTATCATATTTAGCAGCTGTATATATTAAATACATATTTTAGATGAAATGATTCAAAAGAACAAAAAATAAAAATCTAATTTGCTAGCCCTATTTTTGATGGTGTTTGGAAAAGAACTTTTTTATGGTGAAGGGGATTGGAATACATTTTTAAAACGATTTACACACTGAGTTGACTATGTTTGCTTTATGGTTGATCGAATGCCACCATACTCTCCTCAAGGTTTCTACTCCCCTTTTATCTTGACCTAAGTCGTCTAATTGTTACATGACTAAAATTGTTAATGAGTAGCAATTTTTTGCAACCCCCTCCCCTTTTGTATAATTAAAGTTCTACAGAGTGAAGTTCCTTCTCGTTTTTAACACAATATTTCCTTTTACAGACCACAACTGTCCGATTATGTAATGGATTTTGGTTTTGTCAATCTTGGAACAGTGAAGACTAGCTCATGCATAATAACAAACCCAAGCTGCATGCCAGTTTCTTTCGTTGCTGAAAAACAGCAGCTTGCTTCAACTGGTTTCACCATCGAATTTGACAAAGTTAAGGATTTGCCAGAAGGAGAATCGATTGAATTTAGCGTTGCTTTCGATCCAAAAGCAGGCAATCTGTCCCTAGGACCAGTGGAAACTGTTTTGCCTATCAAGGTTTTTATATATTCTGCTGTAATTTTTGAACCACTTATCAAACCAGCCATATAATGTGAAGCAACATTGGGTTACCTCAGTAAAATAATGCAATTTTAATGATAAATTGGATTGCATTGCCAAAATATTACCAAACCAAAATCAACTTGTATTATGCTTATAAGATTTGTGTTATTTATGGTGTGATAAACGTACATAAATGGACTTTATTAATAATAAATGGGGCTAGTGTTTTTATTTTTTAGTTAGACATTTTTATTCAGTATGATTCGTGAAGAGAACAGTTTACCGTGAAGAGATAACAAATGCACATGGCATAGATCTTGAATGGCAAGAAAGGCTGGATTTTAAAGGGCAAGAAAGTCATCCAGCTTTTTTTTAAATGTGTTATTGAAATAATATTTCACAAATAAATGCTCAATATTTGTTGCAATTGTTTTCGTAGATCACCAATGGCCCGAGCATCGGCTTGAGACTCAAGGGTGTTGTCACAATGCCTGACATCCAGCTGTCTTCTGAAGCGATTGATTTTGATTCTGTTATTTGTGGCCAATGCAAAGTCGTGACCGTACAAATGCATAACTATACCAAAGTCAGGTCAGTGTTTTTTCTCTTAGGGTCTATTTCTTTTGCAAAAGGATCCATCTTTACACGATTCTTTGCGACAAGCCAATATCCTGGCAAAAGATGCTGAGACACTCACAGATAAGCAAACTTGTTGTAGATCATCCAACCCCCGTCCTCCCAGCCCGCGTTAATCCCCGGATATTCTATAATCATCTCATCCAACATTGACACTTGGGGAAGGGGATTTAGGTATTTGTATTTGGTGCTACCTAGCATCCGAAGATAGTTTTTAGGACACTGAGAAGTTTATGCTTATCCAGCAGTGCCCTGGTCCTTTGTCCTAGTCCTTCCTCTCAATGTGACCAGACCTCGTGATTCCTACGCCTGGAATTACAGAGAGCTGGCGATTTTCCCCACTCTGGGTTAAGGTTAGTCATGCCAGGGACTCGAACCATGGACCCTTGGGTCTATAGTCAGCGCCTCTAACAACTGAGCCATCCTCGCACCTAGCGATTTAGGTCAGCAGCACGTTAAATGTAAAGATAAAGCAAGCTTTCTAAGATATGATAAACGCTTCTGAAAGTTGGCTTCCAACTTAGCAGTGCAGTGGCCTTGGTCTTAATTAGATTTGCTCACTGAAAGGTATATCCACTGAGGCTGACTAAAATTTTCCTTTCACTATAGATAAATGGAATAAATAACAACAAGAAATTTTTTCTTTACTTTGAGCAAATAATTGCTAATTGTCCAATCATACGATCACTTTAGCTGAATATGAAGGCTACTTTTTCCAAAGGTGTCAATGGACCGCTAGCGTCTACAAGGAAGACAAGAGAAAGGTAATTTCCACAGACTCATCTCACTGTTTCTAGTTCTTCAATTTTATCTCCTTTTTAAGTTGATTTCTTCTTTCCTTATTCAAATCTTGCTTCGTGGGTTAATCGAAATAGTTTCTATTCCTGAATAGGAAAAGTCTAAGAACTTTCTTTTATTAGGTTGAATTTTATTTCAGTCGCGAAGAGAGCGAATTCACAATCGAAAGAAGAATGACAAGAATCTAAAAGATGCCAGGTCATTTGAAATGATGCCACCGACAGGTATGCTGTACCCAGGTCAGCGCGTCAATGTCCAAGTGAAATTCATGCCGACCGAAGAGGTATGATTGTTGCAAATAATAGAACTATTTCTTTTCATCAACTGTCATCAACTTGTTTTCTCTGTTGTTTTTATTAAATTTCCTTTTTCTTCTTTTTCTTCCTCCACCTTTCCTACATGATCTGCACATTCTGTTTTCATCTGCTGTTTTTTCCTTTTTATTTTCGTTTTCTTCTTTACCCCATCTTCATCTACTGCTCCCTATCTGAATCTTGTTCTTCTTCTTCTTTGTCTTGTGCTGTTTCTGCTTCTTCTTTCATTCTCTGCCACTGCCTCTTTCTCTTCTTCTTTTTCTTTGCCTGCATCTTGTTGCTGCTGTTCTTACTCTTCTGCTTCTTCTTCGGCTCTTGCTTCATGCTTTATCATGCTTTTTGCGTTCCGAGGTATTCTGAATAGTTATATGCTCTTCCGTGTTTTATGTACATCATAATAGCATTAACGATTCCACTGTTTTTTTGCTCAGGAATCGTACAATCAGAAATTGGTTATTTCAATGCTGCAAAGCACCAACAAGATACATTTGGCCTGCAAAGGGCGTGGTATAGAGCCTAAAATAGAATTTGAAAAATTCATGGTTAACTTTGGTCCAGTTTTGCCGCATGCAAATGGTGATGAACAGGAGGTTATAGTCAAAAACCCTTGCACTTTTCCTACTGAGTTTTACTGCCTCGAGTTTGACAAGAAATACCTCGAAGAGGAAAAGGTGAGTTCGACTTATCCATCCAACATAAAATGCAAACTTTAACGGTAATTGCATGCAGAAGAAAGGAAATGATATGGTGTACTCCTCAGACGAGTAAGTTTTTGAAAGAAACATTTTGGCAGAAAAAGTTATACTTATTTTAATGTGATTCTGAATAGTGGTAAATTTCAGTGCATAGCTTATACTTGGCTAATCGAAATCATATGGAAGTAATTTTGATTTACATGTGCCGACTGTCTGAGAATTACAAGCTTCTGATGACTTCTTTTATTGATGTATCAATTCTTAATTAATATACAAAACTTTTTGTGATTCTGGTAGATGATATTTCTATTGACAATTATTTCCCAATGTAAGAAACATTTCCAGCCTTTCATGGCTGGGCATTTGCTGGCCAAAATTTCTACAATTATGTTTATTTCCCTCAAGTCCAAAAATTTTTCAATCTTTAATACCAACATAAGTATCAGGCTATCCTTTGCGACTTGTTAACTTTAAGAGTATGTTCTTCGGTGTCTGCAACAACCTTTTTAAACCTTCATAGTGAGAAATTTATTTTATGTCACATTTCTTTAACAATGTACCTGATGTGTGTTTTACCTGCATTAATAGGATTGGGTTCAATTATGAAGCCCGGCGTAAATAAGACACTTCCACATAGAAAATATTGTTAACAATTTTTCCACCTTTTTCGGTAAGACTGGTAATAAATATTCCATATATCCTTTAAAGGTTTGACTTTGAGCCACTTTTTGTAAGCCTCAACATCTCTTGTGAATTACAAATATTCTTCACAGATTTTGCGAGCAATGAAAGGCTATGACGAATACAATACGATTCTCTTGCCACCACGAAACGCAGGGGATGACCTCCCGAAGGAGCTAAATGAGGCTTACAATGAAATGACAAAAAAGAAAGAAGATGGTGCTGGAAAAGACGGCTCCAAACCAGAAGGTGAAAACGAGGCTAACGAAAAGAATGAAAACGAGGAGGAAACTGTTGACAACGATGACAATGATGTAGAGAGAAAACTAGAAGATACACCTAGCGAAGATGAAGCTGAGTCGGAGCAAGATGCTGGTATGAATGATTTAAATCTTCACTTTTTGTGTTTCTGTGGTTTCTAAGGTACTTGCCAAATGAAAATTTGTATAGTATTTTCTAAATGCATAGTATTAAGAATTTCACCATATTGAGAAATCGATGTGCTTTCAGCTGACATTCTCTACTGTTTTGTTGCAAATCAGTGTATCTTTCCATTTCCCTTGCCAACTTTATGGTCTGGGCCTGCCACTCACAAATTCTCTTCTCTCTCATTTTCTTCTCTTTATAAGAAATTATCTTCATTAGACGAGATTTTTCCACCCCTGATTGGCGATCTCTGCATGTTTTCTGAAGGTTTTCCTGTATTGTGCTACTGGAACCCCTCAAAGTAGCAACTGGCATCATGAAATGCATCTTCATTATTACATACGTTTATACAGTATCATAATTCTATTTCAAAAATACTCATTTTTTACCATTGCCGATGAAGAAGGGGTGAAATTCGGGTACAAGTATGATTATGGTTTGAGCATTTTCTACAGGCAATGTTGAATGGCTTGTTAGCAAGTACGGATCTATATTGTTGAAGTTTGGTAGTTTATTGACTTTCTTATTCAAGTGTTAATTGCTCAAATGGGAGATCAAAAGACATTAACTTAGTTATAGACTGTTAAAGTAGCTTTCGCTACCTTAACGGATAAAATTAAAAGTACTACTCGTTTTATAGAATTGGTTTAAAGCGTTGTTGCTAAAATGTCAACACAACCACCGTCTCCTTTATTGAATAAATGCTCGTACCATAGCTGAACATGCACTGGCTTCACGACCATCGCTACAATGCAAAATGTTACTCATTTCGTCTCTAATGAACCAGTAGTTTTTCTTAAGATAGTTTGAAATTGTTCCTGTTCCCTTGAACTTACCAAAAAGCTTAATTTCTAAAGTCTCTGCTTTAGAGTCCGATTATGGCGTTGGTGAACTAGAAATAACTCCGATTTCTGCCGCAATCGCCAGGCATCTTGGCATTGATTTGTCTTCTGAAGGAAAGGCGGCAAGAAACAGGCGAGGTATTGCCTTGATTGTGCATGGTGCTCCTTTATCAGGAAAATCAGCGACGGCCGCTGGGCTGGCGGAAAAGTATCGTATAGCACTGTTGAGAGTTGATGATATCGTGAAAGAGGCTATTTCAACAGGCACCTCTTCAGCAGGTAAATTTGTCTCCATTTTTGCTTGTCCAATTTTGATAAGTCGGCATTTCAGGAAGAAATAGCTTCGCTTCTTTATAGCATGTATGTGATTTGCTTGCCCGGACATGGCTGCAGATTTTTCAGTTGGCCGTTTCTTTTACATTTTCGCTAGATATTTCTTTTATTAAATTCAGCTGTTCGTGTTCGTGAACTGTCTTCAATCGCTGCTAAAAACGCTGCCGCTGCGCTGGAGACTGAGGGTGCTGCACAGCAGGGAGTAAGCAGCGAAGTTGTTGCCACAGCCTCGACTGCACATCAAACAAACGCACTGAGCGTCGCACCATCTACAACTGGGGTGCTTCACGCTGGATTCAGAGAGTCTAGAAAAGCAACCACCCAGCCAACAATGAAGCAACATAAAGCTGCTCACGTGTCTCCTCCTCCAACACCACCCCTCGGGCCTCCTCCATCGCGAAAGCTCAGCATCGTGCAAAGTGTTGGTGAGGGGGAGTTCTACAGCTGTATACTACCAGATGATCTCCTTGTTGAAATAATTGCAGAAAAGCTTCAGGTAAAAAGCGGCCTTATCTCTTACAACTGCTTCTAGTTGTCTGCTTTTATCTAAATCACTAGTCATGTATCACAAACTACTGACTTTACCCTAGTTTTGCCGAATATTTTTCTTGTATATCAAATAGCAAAAAATTCTATTTTACATGATATACTTTAGTTTAATATTTTTGTATTTCTGTAGTTGAAGCCTGAAAAGTTTTATTTTTGTTTGTTCTTTCTGATATGGCAATAAATGAGTATGCAAACGAATTCATTTAGTGTAAACAGCTTCCTGATAAATATTTTTTTTATATTTTGAAAGTCAACATTTTTCAACAACGCTCAACCCTTCTACAGTTTTTGGAATATATCAACGTTTAATATAAAAAAGTTTTATCAAATCAATATTGGATTTCTAATTTGTTGTTTGACTCGAAATGTACCAAAATCATCATTTTTAATTTCGTTCTTTCGTTATGTTAACAGTCTTCAGAATGCCAAATGGGTGTCGTGTTTGATGGCCTCGAAAGCACGTTTGCTGCAAACATGACGTCATGCGCCAACGCACTGCTGCGAGCCATTAACAACCGCAAGTATATATTTGCTGTGACGTTGAAGTTTAGCAAGGAGAGGTTAAAGTTGATTGATGAGAGAAAGAAAGCAGAAAAAGGTTAGACTGATTTTTGTTACCGGCTTGATCATAAGTTTTTATTTGGCAAACTAGAAAGCCTTGTGAAGAGTAAAGAGGAGGGAAAATTATTGGCTTACGTTAGATAATTATTGTTTTTTATCATCTGACAAAGAGATAAAAGCTTTCATGCTCGAATTAAGAGTTTAATAGATCAATTTTGTTTTCAAAAAAAATTTCTATGTTGAAGCTCTATGTGTCATATCACAGAACGATCACAAGAAGGACCCTAGTTAAATATTACGACCTATCAGCTTCAATACGAATTTAGATGAAATAGTTCAGTTGTAAGATTGCTCTCTTGAAGATTTTGTTTTCATGTGGATTGCTTCAAATTACTGTTGTAATTAAGCTTCAAAATACGTTTGTAGATTTTCTATAAACTTGATAGATAGGAAGATCGATTAAACTAACAATCTCGTTTGTTCACAAATTCAACTAGCTCCTTGATCAGTTTTGGTGGGTTAATAGATCGACTGGTAGTTATAATTTTGGATTCAATTTTTAGCAAAGAAAGAAAAAGAAGAACAAGAAGCAGAAAGAATACGACTTGAAGAAATGTCTGAAGATGAGTACGAAGCACTTCCAGTGGAAGAAAGAGCTGAGATTGACCGAAAGAGACTCGAAGCAAAGAAACTGAGAATGAAGAAGAAGGAGAACGATGAGCAAAGAGAGAGGGAGATCAGAGAAGAAAGACTGGCAGAAGAAAGACGGTTAGAGGAGGAAAAGTGAGTTATATTTTCATGTCTGGTGCTATCTTATTTAATTCTCAAATGAAATCTAACATAGCTTGGATTCCAAAAAGTTACATAACAATTTACTGTAATACCTTAACTACGCGCTACTTTACATACACTACAAAGACGATACCCAGGGGAGCACCAACTCTGTCTACCCCGGGGCCATAACATAGAGCTTTATTGTTGCTGAAGGATCTAGATGAATTGACAACATCCCCTCCTCTTTCCACTTATATTTAGAGATATGTAAGTACCGTATACTTCAAAAATATGCTGTTGCGGTTTTGTTTTCGTTCATTTGGAGGAGGTGTTAAAAAAGTCGCATTTTTCATATTTTACCTTAAAGAAAAAATAAGAAGAATACCATAGTTTCGATGCACATGACAGGCATTATTCGGAGATATTTCAAAAAGAGTTTTCGGAAAGAAATGTTTCCTGCAATTACATTGAAACTGAACGAAGAAGGTTTTTACCAAAAATTTCCTGTTCACAATAAAATGACACTTTCCGAGTTTTGATCTTTATTTTACCTTTTTTATCCGATAAATGATCCTTTCCTACGCGAGGAGTTATTTTCTAGGGTGCCTTTAAAGGGAGGCTTTATGCAACTTGCATTGTCAAAGGTGGTGTTAATCTGAAGGGGTGCTTTAAAAAGAATAGGGTGTCTATTACGGTCTCCTTGATTGCCAGTAAGAACCGTCTAGTGTAGGTGGGAAGGGAATAGTTCTGATGTAGCCTTGATAGCTTGATGAGGCATCAACTTTTAAGGATTGCTGTTTTCTAATCAAATGGCAGCTTGTTAGCTTGCAATTCGACAAGTGGGAAACGTTTTATGTGATGCTAATTGCTGGAGGATTTCTAGAGACGTTACTTTGTTCTGTACTTTCTTTAGAGCAAAGCCGAAAGCAAAGCGCGCCCCGCCTTCACAAGGAGGTAACCGGAAAGGCCACGAGAAGGAGACCAAAGAGAAGAAGCATGAGAAAAGCAACGATCGGTTGACTGTAACCAGAGAGGCAACTGGGAAAGATAGGCAACCAGAACAGCTGACTGCCAGAGTAGGGACGTCTGGGAATTTATCAGAGCGATCTGAGAGCATTGATGATGCTGATAGGTATGTTGATGATTTGTGATGTTGATCTTCTCTGGTGCAAGAATTATGTAGCAAATGTTTAGGGGAATCAAATGTGAGTACTTATCTAGCTTTTGTCTGTGCAAGCAAGCATGATTTTGGATTACCTTCCGAACTGATTTGTACCACCTTATGTTCTACTGAGATATTTTTTTGTCCTCAATGAAACTAATAATCTATAATAACAAGCAAATGAGAGGCAAAAAGAAGAAAATGTAGATCTTTGCATTTTGTAATTTGTACCTGGCTAGTTTATTGAAAAATTAATTATTATTAGGTGTTGTTACAAGGTAGGTTGCTATTGGCATCGGTCCTTTTTTATATATTTCTGCCAATGATAGATAGATGTGTGATTATCTTGTACGTCGCTCAAATGCACTAAAAATATTTTGTACGTTTAAACCTTGTCGAATTCTGTTTTAATTTGTGTAGAAGAAAGTTTGCTGCCAGTCGTGCAGGAAAACGAGACAGACCACAGTCAGCCACTGTACCGCCAAATGTGGAGGAGGTAACCAAACCATCGGAAGAAGAAATCAAGGAAAAAGAACTACATCAAAGGTATGATTTATTGAGGATTTGATTCAATTAAGACTGAGATTAGAACTGTTGTAAAATGATAACCATTTGTACTCATTGTGTATTATTGAAAAGCTACATTTTTTTGTCTGAAGAATGTTTATAAAAATAAGGAATAGCAAATTACAAAATTATGTTAAAATCCCTCTTCGAGTAATATTGGGTAAATTTTCCTGCTATTGAATAGATATCTTTTTTAATGTGAACTTCTCAAATAGGTTCCCTTCATATTTAAGACAAAAATTTTCTTTAGGTATTCTAAGAAATTGCATACAAATTTGTCAGTTTTTGACTCGTTATACAGACAACAAACATTTAAATCTATAGTTATTCATGGAATTTACTGCATGAAAAATGGCCATTACATCAAGAGCCGAGATGAAACAAAGTATTGTAAGGCTTTCTGCTAAGAACTTGCTTTATATTTTTGATAATCCCAGTTAGGGTTTCAGCAATTATCTTTGCTTCTTGCTACAGATTCCAAGCATTTGAACTGAGCTTCCGTGACATCTGCACGTTGTTTGAAGCATGGGACAGAACCACTGGCTCTGTTTTTATGTCAGAGTCGGAAAAATCTGAGCTTGAGCAGGATTCTGTGCCAATACCAGTGACAAAGAAAGGCCAGGCTGGTCACAAGAAAATGGACAAAGAAAGAGAAAAGGAGAAAGAACGAGAGAAGGAGAAAGAAAAGGAGAAAATCAAAGAGGTTGTTTCATTACTTAGGCACATCAATGTTGATTGTTTGTTGCTAATTTGTTTGAAATTAAAAATTTGCAGCCATTTAACGTTCATTTGATGGAGCCTTTCACATCACTGCTTAAGGTATACATAACAGAAGAGCTACGATGTTCCCTAAGCATAAATCACTTACTAAATTCATTCTTATTTTTTGGTCTGTTTTTGCCTTTTGGAATTTATTCGTTGATCACCTTGTCTCAGAGATTAATTATTTTATTCTTTAATTGTCTTATATCTTCCAAATGAGTTACTGAGCGCTAACTAAGTTTGATAAACTGAGCAAAGTTTGACAATTATTCTAAAATGTTCAGATCCCAGGGTCACCAATTTCTGCCATATCAGAGCACCCAGATCAATCCACTGATGACGAAGAAGCCAAGGCAAAGAGCCAAATCGGTGTCCCAAACGTTGTGGTCCAAGCCGTAAATGCCCAGCAGTCTATGGTTGATACAGTGCTAATGGAGCAAGTTTTACCTTCTCAAAATGAGGTACTCACACTCTTCTTTCTTACGAAGACTATCTGCTCGTTTACTTATTTATATATTGTATTAATGCTTTGTCCTAGGATGCTTTCTCAAATGCTGAACAACGTTATCACTTGTGCTGTAGCTCTCATATTTTCATGCAGGTTTACAGCAGAACTAATCTACATTTGTTAATATTTTGGATGAAAGTGTTTGGATTTTTCTTGTAGGTCCAAGACGGACTTGGCTTAGGCCCATCTGGCCCACCAATACCACCAAGTGCCACTTTCTCGGTCGTGCCGTATCCAAGGCGACGAAAGCCAGCAGCTGTGAATGAATTCGGTGCTTATTATGTATTTGTTGCAAATTCTCTCGATGATCCAAATGCTGTGAAAGAAGAGAAGTTACCCAAGACCCCGGAGACAGAAGTTGAGAAAGCTCCAGATAAAAGGGTACGCATCCTTTAATGTTTTGCCGTATTTTGAAACTCTTTTTTGTCATTCCTATAATGATAATTGAAAATTACACTTATTCGCCTTTCAATCATTAAAGTTGTATGTGATTTGCCTTAAGATTAAGACTTGATGACCCGGTGGCTCTAATGCCTTTGATGTGAAATCTGGTTTTCCTTTCTATGCTACCTAAATCTCTTTGACATTTGTCTGATAATTTGCATCTCTTTAGACTCTTTCTAACCATTGCTGGTAACAAAGCTTTTGTTTTTATAGGATCACCGGAGCAGAAGAGGCCGTGACAAGGATGAGAGTATCGGTGTGCGGTCTTCGCGCATTGATAGACTTCCATCTGGTACAAAGAAGGGGCGACAAAGTGTCTTGGCTTCTTCAGGACAACATGTTGCTTCACCACCTCTCATAAGTCCTTCAGGAGCAGAAGACGAGAAAAGGTAATTAAATGCCCATGCAACTTGTTTTGCATTTTCCGGTAAGCATTGCCGAGAAAGACTGCCATGCCATCGCTTTGGCCATGCTCTACCTTTTGTTTTCCCTCTGATAAGCTTACAACCATCTTTTTTCATCTAGAACTGTCCGCACTTTCTTCCACAATATTTCAGCTTTATTTTGATTTCCATTTCAGCACAAATGATGCAAGTGTCGTTGGTTCCTCTCTGGAACTTGTTCGCCATCGCTGGGTTGTCCCACCCGAGAGTGAAATTAAGCTAAAAATCAGGTTTTCTTCACCAGAAGCAGGCAGATATGACCAAACCCTGAACTTTGAAATCGTAGGCACAAGAAGAAGGTATCAGCTATTTTGCCGAGGCGTATGTTGTTTCCCTACAATCAGTAGAGAACCCCGAATTGTCTTTCCGTATCGCAAGAAATACCGCAAGCCAGATGAGGTTGTCCATAAAAAATATATATTGAGCAACAAAACATTCGAATTTGGACCATTGCTTGCTGGCAAAAATAGAGACAGGTACCGTGAAGGAAGGTATCCTGAAAATATGGAACAACTTTGCATATCAAACACATCGTTAATGGAAGCTGAGATATCATTGTGTTTTCAAAATGATACGAATGGATCGACTTTCCTTCTGGAGCCAGCTGCTCTTATTTTGAAGCCAAACGAGAGTCAGGTGCGACTTTCTGTTAACGTGTGCAATCGTTTTAAAAACAACTAAGATTCCTTACATTTATGTATCAAATGTTGCTTACAAGCAATAGAGAATGGCCTTTGAGGGGCAAAATACTGTTTGATTCTAGTATGAAGCTAAACTCACTTAGACAGAGAATGGTCATATTGAAGAATAACTTGGGTATTACAAAGACAGTGAAACACAAGCATGATGCACCAATGTAAAACAATATTGTGACAGGCACTCACTAAAAACAAAAACTGTATCCTGAATTTAAGGTTCAATTGATATGCATGACTTTATAGCTGCTCTAATTTATCCTACTAGACACAATGCTGAAATTTAAAAAAAACCCAGCTCTACTTCCTATAAAATATTCAAAAACAAGAAGCTTAGTTTGTTGTGCGTCATTGAACGAGACTTGATATATTCTAACGTAAATAGGAACTTTATACATGGAGTGTGTAATTAATGCGACGTTTCCAGTACAACTCTCTATTTGGTTTTTCATAAATGTAAACGTTGCCGTCAAAATAAGAGAAGGTACGAAATAGCTCTTTCAAATGGCTTTGAAAAAAACAAACATTTAGTAAACTAAAGCTTTTCGTCTGACACTCTTCAGAGTTTAAAACGTCAGAACAAAGATCGAAAACTACGAAATGTTTTAAACTCTGAAGAGTGTCAGACGAAAAGCTTTAGTGTACTAAATGTTTGCTTTTTTCAAGGCCATTTACAAGTTTTGTACCACCAAAAGATTGTTTAAATAGCTCTTTCTAGCAGAGATTGCCTGCTCCAAATCCAGCAACTTCTTAAAGAAATGTTTTTGACAGCGTTCTTATTTCCATTGTAGGTTCTAAACATCTGGGCCTACCCGAAAACGCCTGGTTTGTTTGAAGATATGATTGTTGGGTGCATAAAGGAAAATCCTGAACCGGTAATGTTCAAGGTGTCATGCCATGGTGTTCGACCTGAACTCGAACTTGATAAACGCATTCTGCAGTTTGACAGAGTCTTGCTTTACAGGTTCGTCTGTTTCTATACATACATATAATATCTTGCATATTTGAATGCCTGTACATAAAATGCTATCTAAAATTAGTTTATAACACCGCAAAAGTCAACTTTAAAAATTGACAAGCCAAGGATTCGATTGTCAACCAAAGCTATACAAGCATTCATCTAATTCCCCCCTCTTCTTTCCATACTGGATTACTTAATCATTGGTATAAGTACGCCCAGTGTCACTCACAGTTTCACAGGCAATGAGCTTTCCAGCTATTAAAATTTACCAACATGGTATTGGAGGGTCGGGGAACAGCTTTGCGAAACAGTGAAGATTTTGTTCAATTCTTTCAACAATGTTGTCAAAGATTTTAGTTCCATTAGCGGCTCAAAACTCAAGATTAGAAAAGTTACGTTTACTAGCTGAAATACAAATACCCTCAGTTTGCCAGTAGATTGTTTAATCTTAATTTGTATTATTGCGGATATCTGAAAATCTATTCTTTGCTTTCTAGAACGGAAACAAGAACAGTATTCTTGCGCAACAGCACCTTGCTTCCAATCGCCTGGAAGCTCAGTGGAATGGACAGTCTTGGGGACGACTTTTCTGTGCCGGTTGACAATGGGATAATTGAACCCAAAACAGAATATGCTTTGCAAATGGATTTCAGAGCCATCCGTGCTACGAATGTTAAAAAGATCGTCCGGTTAGAGGTGAGGCCTAGATTCTTTGTGCTATGCTCTTCTGGCATTTTTTGAAGTTTTTATCTAAGGTTCTTTAATATGTATTAGTTAATTCAATTTTATTCATCTTGTCAACTGCGATTCTTCAAGCAATTCATTCACAGTTAATTCGTAGGTAATGCGGAAACTTTTCGAAAGCGTTCTTCTGGGGCTCTTTGTGCGATCCATTTCGCATTCTGTTGATACAACAAATAGTAAATTGAATTTGCACGTGTTATAGGTAGCCAAGTATTTTGAAGATGTCTCTAATGCTGGGACATTAACTATCTTTGCCAGGTATCTGATGCAGCAAATATAATGGGTCTTACGCATGCAGAAAACATCCAAGTTCAAGCAGAAGCATACGATGTTGCCCTTGACATGAGTTTCCCTAAAGGTACATATCGTGGAATTCTTCCTTGCATTTATAACTTCATGGCTATTACAAACGAAAATTCCTAACGAAGAAAAGCCACTAGGGCACATCAAAGACGATGCTGTGTATTTTGAAAAGTAGAGTCCAGAAAATATTACGATTCCATGACTGTGAGCCGGAGGAAAGTTTTCTAAAGAAGCAGAAGGTTTTGAGGAAGGCCAGTGCATAACTAGCAAACTATAAATGGTTTTATTTCAATTCCATTTCTACATTTGTGTAGAAAAAATAAAGCTAAATTTTGAGCAAGGTAAACAGGGCTATTCCGGATGAAGGTTGTGGCGTTTTCTGCACTCTGTTTAAAAGGTCTCCTTTAATGTTAGAAACATTAAAGTGTTGACAGCTTTTTCAGTACTTTCTTCCGGTCTTTCCCTCCTTAGCAATTTCCCAGTGCGTTTTTAGACACTGTAAGTTAAAGTTTTGTGTAGAGGTATTGCCTTTGCCCAATTTGTCCTTTCTAAGCTGAGTTAATACCTTCGTAATGATGAGCCACCAATAAGGAGTCACTGATTAGCAAAAATACTTCTTAAATGTAAGGCATCTTCATCTGTATTGTTGTATTGATTGTCTTCTCTACAATTCCAGGAGCGGATGGTGGGCTAGACTTTGCCACGCTTCGCGTGTTTGATGAAGCTAAGCTGTCACTTTCAGTGAAAAACAAAGGAAGATATGAAATCGGATTCACCTTTGTTTTCGAGGCATCAGAAAACTGCCCCAATCCTGCCGATCTATTCACTGTTGTGCCTAACAAAGGAACGTTAATACCAAGTGATAGGCCTACACAAGTCCAAGTTGTGTTTAAATCAAAAGATGAACTCACGATTAAAGATGAACCTATCCTGAAGTGCCAGGTAATGTGTATGTGTAATGTTAGAAATCATTTGTCCTTTGTAAGTTAGTTTGATTAATAAATGGCCTTTAATTGATAATATACCTTCTATTTGTAATTATTCACTTCTTTTATGTGTGGAATTTCCTTGTAATGATCCACATATTTGTGGTATTTCCATGCGCTATTATTTCATTTACATTTGTGAAGCTGCTACCATCAAATAATTTTCAAAAAAATTTGAAATGCTCATATTGCTATTTCAAGTCGAAAATGTTTTAATTACCTTTTCAGTTATAAACATGGGAGCTATCTTCTGCTACTTCTTAACTTACTTTTGATTCTATAGAAATGAACTACTTACCTTTATTTATCCTGCTCTCTTCACTCATCCTAGCTTTTCATGGGTGCTAACATCTGCTACTTCTTAACTTACTTTTGAGTCTATAGAAATGAACTACTTACCTCTATTTTATCCTGCTTCTTTAACCCATCCTAGCTTTTCATGGGTGCTAACATCTGCTACATCTTAACTTACTTTTATTCTATAGAAATGAACTACTTACCTCTATTTTACCCTGCTTCTTTTACCCATTCTAACTTTTCGTACTTTTCAAACTTGTAGTAACAGGACCCACATAACATGTATTTATCTCTGTATATCGCATGTCTTGAATTGGTTATCCTATATAGGCAATCAAAATTTTTCTTACGTTCTCCATTCTAGAGTTTATGTATTTTAGTAAACTCATTTGTATAATCCATAATAGTTTAGCCATCACTAATAAAGATAGAATATTGAAAATCACAATGATTGTGATTGAGGTTGAGAAAATGCCTAATAAATCTGTTATGGTTCTATGAAGATGATTGTAAGGATTTGCAGCCCTGCTGGCTTTGCTAGAAACCCCAAACCTTATTTATAAAGACGGTCCATCATTGTGCATCAACTGCTTAACAAGCAATTTTTTGTCTACAGATAATAGAGCCAACATTAGGGGACATTGGTGAAGTCATTGCTGGCATACCAGTGAAGGTCAGTGTGCGCTCAGTATACAGCAAGTACTCCATATTCCCTGTGCAAGATATCAACTTCGGTGCCATTCTTGTGAACACGAGGAAAACAAGGACCATATCGATCGAAAACAAGGGAGAATTCGATTTCAGGTATTCGATATTTAAAATGCTGCATAATGCATTGCCTGCAAGACTGAAGCAAGGTATGGTTGGTAAGCGATCCAGAGATGGTTCTGCATCGGGAAAATCGCAGCTGCTTGGCCAGGGTCAAATGAAGCAGAAAAGGACTGACTCTGTCAGAGGGTAGGTTGCAATACCTTTCGCTGACCAGTTGTTTGGAAAGTCGCACTAATTTTGAAGGACTTCAAAATTTCTTAAATCCACGCTTACTTACATGATTTCAATAACAATGCATGAAATCCTCCAAGTATGAATTCTTCTAATATTCTGTACCTACACAATGGACCACTAAATTTGTAACAAAGATTATTCCCTCTGGCCAAGCCTATAAGAGACACAAGCCTGCATCAAGTTGGCAGCCAAACAGCTATCTCACAGGTCCCACAAGTGCCCGTTGTATTGAGTTTTTTTAGCATTACAGAGCATTATAGCCCCATTTTCCATATTTGTGAGAGCTTCAATTTTTTTAAAGACTCCTTTGTGACATCTTTTTGTCAATGACTGTAGGACTTGTTCCAGTTTTTCCAAACACTAAGCTTAGACGAAACGCTTTCAACCTGCCCGAATTATTTAAATTCTAAATAATGACTGGATTAATTTTGTCAAAACCCTTTATTTGAATCCTCTCTCTTATCTTCTAGTCAAGATAACTCCACCATTGTGACAAATAACGCTGGCACTGGTGCCACTGGAGGTACGAATGCGATTCGCTTGCAACTCGGCATGTTCACCATTTCTCCAGCGAGTGGGGTCGTCTTGCCTGGAGGGAGCATACAGATCAATGTCGACATGTTCTCTGAATTGTCATCCGTATGCGAGGAGGTTAGTATCCCTCATTTGGTCAAAGCTTTCTTTACCGTGATATTTAGGGAAACGCCTGTCATCTAGATGTAGAGGATTTTTTCGACAAAATGTGTTAAATAGTAAGATATATAGTAAGATATAGAATTAAGGAACATAGGAAACAAAATTGACAGCTAGTGATGCTAGAGTTTAGAATATATACTTTGGTATTACCCTTGCAGTTAATGATCGATTGGATCCATTCAGAGAAAATTTAAATTGCCTCTTTCAGCATTTGTGCTTTTAGATAGCAGACTGAAATGAAGTTGGTTAGTGGCAACCAAGGATCAAGAGCAGATTAAATGACATCATCGAGACCAGACAAATGCTTTTTTGTTTGATCTTTCTCTTTGATGTTTGTTATTAAGTAGAAGTGTTGAATTTTGAAGTGTTGAAGTGTTGAAGTTGAGCAGCTAATGATGAAAATTTCTTTTTGATTTCGTGCAGCAACGAGTCAAGTTTGCTTTAATTTTGTTTTAGGAAATTGCAATCGACATATCTGAAAGATCTCCTCTTGATTGCCCGGGAGGAATTGAGTACAAATTGATGGGGGAAACATGTCTGCCGAGTATTTGCACGCTTCAGCAGAATGTTGCATCAATATTTGAAGAGCATAGAATCGTAAGCAATTTGAACGTCTTCAGGTACCATTCTCAAGATCTAGAGCCTGGATCTGGTGTTTATGGTGAAGAAGAAAACAAGCTTGTTTTTTACAATGTTATTGTTGGTCACAAAGCGAAAGCCAGGATTAAAATATCAAACCCAAATAAGGTATGCCTTATCTAATATGAATACTTTATCTAATTATGAATCTTAATTGTGTATTTATGCCAATTTTTTCTGTACGTTTTCAGTTATTACACGGATGCAATAATATATTCATTTTAGCACTGCATTACTTTGACATCTCGAAAAAATCTTTGTTACGATTAACTTGAATAGATTTTTCTTCAATAGCGTTTATCAAAAGTAGCGAATATTTCAAAAACATTTTTAAGGAAAGCTTCTTCTCTTCACCTTCAGGAACCGTCTACTATCATGTGTAGCACCTATTCCAATCATCCTTGTTTTGTCTTTCGCTACACAGACCTGTCATAGAGCTTCGAAATAAAAGCTTAAATATTCTTCACTAGATGTCACAGATTAAGGCTTGTTGTTCTCAAGCTATGCCATCTTTGCAGGTCGTTTGTGACGTAGTATTCTCAGTGAAGCCAATCTCAAATAAGCCTGCTGCTCGATGGACTGATGTTTATGACGTTGAACCTCAAAGAGCCGCCATTCAGCCACACAGCTTTTCTTACGTAACGATCACGTTTCACCCACCCTCTATGCAGGTAAGTGTTTTACTGATTGTGAACTCTATGTTTACGAAAATTTTCTCTAATCCTGCAGTGGCTTATGTGCGCATGATAATGGGATGGAAAAAAATTCTTTTTTTTAATCATATCCCAGCTGCATTTTCTTTTGTTTTGTGCTTCCAAAAAAAATTTATGTTACTGATACACGGAAGGGGATTGTCGAAGGATGGTCTGTCTTACAGCGCTGCTCAAAGAAATGTCTCCTATATGAATGAGGATAGCATACTATTATATTCCTTCTACAGGTGTGTTGTGTTGACTAACCCTTAGAGTTTCAGAAAATTTTCTTTACAGAATTAGAAAATCGAAAATACATATGCACATTTGTTAGAATAGAGTTTTTTGTGAGTTGCGTGTAAGATCGTTTGAAATTAGAATGTACGACTTAGCGTCTTCTCTTTGCAGAGCTACTCCGCCTTGTTTGAGGCTGCTGTTGACGGACTCCCAACCGCCATTGCCAAAGGTCGTAATCTGTTATTCGACATACAGGGTGACGGAAATCTTCCAAGAGTTTCTGTAATCAGGCCAACATCAGTTACCAAGAAAGGCAGCCCTCTTTTGTTGTTTAATCGGCTGCTGACAAATAGAAGCCAGACATTGCCCATGGTTTTGAAGAATGAGGGAACATTGCCATGCAAAGTTAACATCACTTTGATTGACCCTGAGTGTTGCTATACCGTTATGAAGGAAATTAAAGCTGTGAGTATAGAGGAAAGTAATGGGATGCCTTAAAATCATATCAATGCAAATGCGTTTCTTATTGTCAACGAAACCAGATCTTAGCTCTTTGCGTCTGTCAGAGTTAAGTACTCTTTTCTGTAAAGGTCTTCCTAAACTTCTGCATTAAAACATTGGGAATGTTCATAAAGTGCCTTTTGATATTGCAAGCCAGTATTTATTTTGTTTAATGCGTAGAAATATTTTGTCGAAAGTGTTTCAATGTTTGCCCATATCATCCAACCCAAGTCTCCTTTCAATAAAAATTTTCTTCCAAGATTATTTCTCGATTTTTCAGTAGCCAAGCCTCTGAATATCTGGTAATTCTTATCATTCGATTTTTTAAAGTCGTTTATTAATAGAAAGGACTGTATTGCGTTGCGTAAGGTCTTAAAATTTTGAAAGCCAAAATACCTAATTTTGCATGCAAAGGCATGCAACTAAAGGAATGTTTTTAAAACCTGTAAATTACTTTCAGTCGGAAGAAATACCTGGAGAGTTTGAAAATGCAGAGGATCAGTTGAAGACTGTTTTGGAATGTACTTCTTCCAAACCTGTAATGACATCCCTGGATTTTAACGTTGAAGATGCAATGAAGTTTTTGGTTGAGTTCACGCCAAGCGAAACGAGAAAGATAGCCGCAGAAATGAAACTGTCCGTTGTTGATAACCCATTTGAAGACACGACCATCCAGTTGCTTGGTGAGGGCTTTGAAGAAGAGGTCACTATTGACAACATACACGGAGGAAACGAGGTTGTTCCTTTAGCCGATATTGAGGATGAGAATTATGCTGGTAGGTATAAACGATGTTTCTAATAACGTTGCAGTAAATGTTAAATTTAGCTGGAATGTTTTTATAAAGCAGATTGCCAGAATTAACTTTGATACTGCTCCTTCGACCAGGAGATAAAAAGGATATGAGGTGAAGTCATTGCGAGCAAATCTAGAATAATATCTTTGTGTTGCAAACAAATTTTATATTTCAAAATAGCACGAAATAGTGAAAGAGCACACAATCACTTTTTGGTTGTATTTTGAAACTTTTTTGTTAGCAAAATCTGAGTTACAATCTTGGTTGACCTACCAAAATACTAGATTTCAGTTACAAATTCTGTCTGTTTACAGATGATTATCCCAAACAGTTTTTTTTCTTGAAGCCTGTAATAATGTTGAAAGAATCTCTATTGTCAATTGCTTCACCCTATCTTTGCATCACCCTGCATCATTCCATCAAAGTGTATTGGTCCCCCCTAGTCTATGTTGTACCTACCAAAGACACTCTTCATCCTGTCATCTACTTTTTTAGTTCCAAGAAACAACGTGATCGATTTTGGGGACTGCGCTATCAATACACCGAGCTATCAATCCTTCACGCTGACCAACCATTCAGAAAGCGATGTTGTACGCTTCACATGGGACCCTCCTCCACAGCTAACTTTCTCACCAAAGATAGCCCACTTATTGCCTAATTGTGCCAAAGATATCAAAGTGACGTTTCTTACAGCTGAGCCAATCAAAATGGAATCAAATGTCATATCCTGCAATATTGCTAAAATACAACTGGCAAAGAAAGCTGCAAAGGTATTTGTATCTATGTTCTTTGTAAGACTTTTGATTTTGGCAGCACTATATGTGGGTAAGAATGCATTGATTACCTATTTTATGACGTATATATGACGTCATGGCTTTAATGGCTACACAACCCTTTACTATATTGTTTGATTCGGTTTGTGACTACATGGTCTATAGTTTTTGAATGATATGCCAGTTGATGACATAGTATTTTCGTATTTCAAGGCTGGAGGCTGGGATGATCGAATGAAAACCGTGAAATGGGTTGATGTGAAGATTGATGGTGGTGATCAGAAGCCTGATGATGAAAACAAGCAAGTGAAAATGGCAGTTGATGCTGTAGCACCCCCAAGACCAGCTAAACACAAGGTCATTGAAACGGAGCCTGAGCCACCATATACGTTGATCACTGGGACTACATCTGAAATACAACTCGTTTTGAATGCTGTCGCCGATTATGCAAAATATGAGCTGAACATGAGCAAAATATTCTTCAAGGACACGCTTATGTTCCAAACAAGATTGTACAGGTGGGAATTAGTAGCAGTATCGCTTGCGAGTTCATGCTGTTTCAGTTGTTGCACTTTTGAGATTTTTGTCATTATGCAAGATTTATAAACAGAGGTTGACCTATGTTTGAAGAGCTTTTTGTCTCGAAAGTTGTTTAAAGACAACTAAATCTAAAGCGTATACTTTTATTTAATTTCGTTGGAGGATATAAGAAAGGCACTAAATGTTATCAATGCCTATGAATTTGTGCTGATTGATTTGTGAAAGTCTGTTCTGTGCCCAGCTGGCATAGAGGACCTGCCTTAGTTTAGATCACAAGTTCCTCTAGCGCTACTTCAGTTTTCTAAGATTACTGAGAAAACCCATTTGTAATCGTCTGAAAGGAATATTAACATATAGCTTCCGAGAAGAGACTCAAGTCTACGACTTATCATTAGAATACTTCTTGTGTACACCAAAATATCAGATAAAACCAAAACATCGTTCCAAACAACGGTCGTTCCATTGCCATTAGTTTGATTCTTGATGGGAGATACCTCTGTATACCAGTTTGATCTTGAAGTTTCTTTTTGTCATCATCTCTTTTTGCGTATCACATTTCCTATTCAAAGTTTTCATATGTGCATAAATCACATTTCTTAATATGTTTTCAAAGTACAGTGTCAGCTTCAATTAGTAGTTGTGTGCTAATTCAGACGTAATGTTCTCTCTTTAGCTTTAAAATGAAGAATAATGGCGATGTGCAGCTCGACTACAACTGGGAACTTGAACCAGGATGGACAAAAGAGCCAACAGAAATCGTCCAGCCCCAATCAGAAGAACGAAATGTACCTCCACCCACCATACCCACAGCCCCTGTGAAATCTGCCAAGGGAAGTCGTGACAGCTCAAAATCCCCAAAACAGCCAGTCGCTGCACCATCTGCTAAGTCTGATGGTCGACCCATATCAAGAGTTGCCGGCAGCTCCACAGAGCAGAGCACCCCTTTGGCAAGTGATGCTCGTGCTGCTAGCAGGATGGCTTCTGCTGCGGACGGTCGCCCTGCTACTGCTATGGCCCTGGCCTACGAAGCTGGCAGTGTCTTTGATGAGCCAATTGGGAGTGATGCCTTGCCATTTACGATTGAGCCAGTGACTGGAAGCATAAAACCTCAAGAAGAGGCGACGTTCACTGTGAGATTCTCGCCGTTGGATACCAAGATATATGGAGGCACTCTTTTTGCAAAGTGAGCCGAGTTAAATTGTTAGATTGCAAGACAGGCATAGCTTTTCTGTGTCCTAAAAAACTAACTTTGAAATCTAGGCATCAGATAATACATATACATATACAATGTATCTGATCTCATTCAACATATCGAGAAAATAGTTTCCCTAATTGTTTTTGTATAATAGTTTTTTGCAACCTAATCATTGTAGTCTTCCATCTTGAATATACCGTAAATGGTTTTTCTCGGAAATCTTCTGTTTGCAGTTTCTTATTTTTTTGTCAATTTCAGGCCTTCTTTGAGGTTCGTATTCGTCTGTCTTCTTCTTTTCTTTAATTAGTTGTTTCTTTGAGTTTCCTCCCGCTGATTTACTGTTAAAGGGATTTTTCAGCAAAACTCATTTATTAAGTAGAATAGTAATTTTATATCATAAATATTATATTCCTTTGATTGGATATTAACTAGGCTCCAGCTAGGTTTCTGCTCTTGCATTTTCGAAAACCTTAGTCTTGTTTCTTCAGGAATAGGTCTGTCCATATCCGAATCAAATATTTTTATAAAAGCGTAATACTTTTGGATTTCTTCCTTGCAGTATTCCAAACCTCGAACTTGGTGCAACTCCTCCGGTACTTTTGCTCTATGGTCGAAGCATGTTGCCATGGTGCCATTTTGAGATCGAGGAGTCGAACTACATCACAACGAGGCGCAATCCTGAGCTTAAAGGACCCGGTGGGTCACCGCCTGGCTGCACGTTGGATCCCAATACAAAAGTTATCGAGTTCGCTTCTTGTGGCATAAAGACAAAAGCTACAAGGTACGATTTGGATCTGATCCTATTTTTAACGGAATTTTTGATGGAACTCGATATATTTGCTTAGTATATGTAATGTGGTTTTCATTTCCAAATCATGGTATTTAGACTTTATGTCTACAATATTTTATTCTGACCCAGGTTCCTATTTTCCATCTGGAATTCCTTTATCTCGAACTCTCATTTCATAGGCAGAATTTTCCCATCCCCGCTCCTCTACAGATTGGCAACTCAGCCCATGTTTTCTCGAACAATCGCTACTTCCAGTAAGGTGTACTCAATTTTTAGAGTTTTGTTCTAATAAACCTGTTGAAAAGGTTATAACTTTTGCAAACAGGCGCTTCTTCATAATGAACCCAACCAACACCACTTACACATTCTCGTGGACCAACGAAGATGCTTCCGATCCAAGCAAACAGCTTTCGAATACACTCTTCAGTTGTCTAACACCAAAAGGAACAATCGAATCAGGAAAGAAGTTCGAAGTTGTCTTTGAATATATGCCAGACTCAAACGAGCTACAGGAATCTTTCTGGAGATTCTACATCCATGAACAAAATGTTTCTGTGTTGTTTTTACTTGTTGGCATGGCTACAGACCCTGCAATCTCATTGGACAAGTCACATCTTAATTTCAAGGAACTTTTGATAGGTTGGTTTTCTTTTTTCATTGATCTCAAGTGTCCATTTTCGATAGATCTAAGATTTTTCTATGACATTAAAAAAAGTTTGCGTTTGTCTAAGAACTTTAAGCATTAAATTTTCTGGGCTTTCGTCTTTATTAAAAAGAGCCTCAATATTTTTCAGGAAGTGTGTATCATTCTCAAAACATTTTATTTGTTAATATTTCATTCGTCATGCATCTCTTGTTTTGTTAATAAAAATCTCCGATCCGTATCAGGGTCATATTTGATCGACAACACACTTTCTAACTGCCTCATACAGCCTACTTTTTCTACCTATCAAAAAATCATTTATTTATTTCGTTGTTTCTAATACAATGTACCATACAGGTCATAGAGGAGTGCGCACTTTCAACATAATGAACGATGAAGAGAAAGCTTTCCAGTTCAGCTTTGTTAAAGAATCTTTGTTTGCACCTGGGCGAATAGCCTGCCTCAAGGTCACTCCGATGGCTGGTACAATCCAGGCTAAATCCAAGTGCGTCAATAGAAATATTGCTTGTTGTGCCTACATTCTTAATCCGTTCATGTAATGTTTGAATCTCTTACACCCTGTGATCTTGATTATTTGTTTTCTGGATATAAGTATATGTTGAATAATTGTTTTTAGCTTTCACAATATGCTTAGCTTATTTAAGGTCATGTGATGTTTATTTTGACATTCGAAAAAAACACTTGGAGAATTGAACAGCAAGAAATTTACAGTAATGTAATTTGAACACATTTTTAGAAGCAAAGTCCCACTGAATTTTGAAACCTACTGAAATACAATAACAAGCAAATTTTGGCTATTTAGGTTGCCCGTGACTGTTGAGTTTACACCTGAAATTGCACAAGAAGTCAACTTCAATCTCATCTGTAAAGTGAAGAAGAAGACCGTACCACTTGCAGTAAACATCAAAGCTGAAGGATTTGACGTTGATTGCAAACTAATCTGTGAAGATTCGCAAGGCAAAAAAGTCAATCTGTTCTCTTCTGGGATGAATCTTATCAGCCTCAAAGAGGTAAGTTAAAGGCTTTTTTTGAGCTTGGCTGTGAGATTTTTAAAAATTGGAAAGGGAGGGATAATTCTCTAGATACAATTTCAGTCACATCCCATTAAATCGAACTTTCGAGGAGGAAGAGAGACCTTCATAGAGATTTTTAATAAGTTTTTTGCTGTCTTTTTATACCGGGCAAGTATATTCTTCATGATCCCGCTTTCCTTGTTTGTGAGCTTTCATGTAGTCAAGGGTTTGGCACCTTCTTTACCAATCCTTAGTCATTGCACCTTATATTTCAAACTAAGGAAGCTGGCTCTTCAGATTTGTTTTCTACAGATTTCCATTTCCTTTTCTTTAAGATTAATATGTTTCAAGTAATTTTGAAATGCTATCCATGGTAAAAGCCTTGCAAAATTACCTTTAGTTTATTCAAAAAGAAATCGAAATATCGTTTTTCTTCTCTTGTAGGTCGAAGTGAATGAAAAGGTTGTTCGTCAGCTGTTCATTGAAAATTCTGGGAAATTTAACATTGATTTCAGCTGGGAGTTAACGCAGCCACAGAAGCCAAAAGGAATGAAGGATGCGTGGTCTAAAGACAATCCACCAGTTTCTATTGTACCTGATAGTGGCAATGTACAGAGTAATAACAGGAGAAGATGCCAGTTGTCATTTTGCCCTCCTCGCTCTATGGTTCTTGAGGGTTGTCACTTGATTTTGAAGGTAGGAGCTTTTGTCAAGCACGTCCTGATTGTTTCTGAAGCTGAAAAAGGCTTATGTCCTTCAGTATTATTTATGTGCTCTGTTTATCGAAAGTGATTGCAAAAAACACTTTAAAAAGATATTTCGGTTTTTAGAAATATTTCCTACACCGTAAGACCGAGTGTTTGTGAGTCATTTGAATAAAGTGCTTTTATACAGCTTTCAAATCCCGGGCCTATCTAGAAATCCACCCAGAGTTAGTCACAGCCTATCAGCTACTTGATGAGAAAGTCTTGAAGTCGGGGAGTTTAGATCGAATTGAGACATGTGCTTTTTCAAATACGAAAGTTCTTACACTTTTTTATTTCATGAATCTTTTCTAATTACAGATCGCAAATGGGCCTCAGTATCACTTGGAAATAGCCGGCAGTGGAACGACACCATCATTAAACTTCTCTTTCGAAGCTCACGACTTTGGACCGTGTTTTATACACAGGCCAGGTCTACCTGTTCCAAGAAGAACTCTTGCGATTGAGAACAGAGATATCAAGGAAGTCGGGTAAAGCGCTTTGGTTCTTGTACCTTTGTCCCCAACAAAGTAATTTTGCATCGACGAACCTTGAGCCTTTTGTAACCCATTATTTTCGTCTTATTAATTTGCTATTAAGCAACGGCTAATAATGAATTCATCATTGTCTTTCTTCATTTTGTAGAATTGAATGCCTGTTTAAAGATACAACCATATTTGAAGTTGTAGCGGAACCAGGGATAATTCCCCCAGGTGGAAAGTTTGAATCGGAGATCCTTTTCTATCCCCGAGAGATGAAGAAATACCATTCGAGAATACCTTTTGAGATTAATGGCCTCTCCACGCTGCACGTAGATGTTAGTGGTCATGGAACCGATATGAAGGTAAGATTTTCACCTCTTTGTTTAATCCCCTCTTTACGGGTTTGTTAGGGTAGGGGAAACCTGGGACAAGGGTCCACCTCCCCTTTAGAAGGTTGATTTGACTTTTCAAAGCTTTGCACTATCCAGCTGTCCCTTCTCTAGATATTGCATCTCTAGCCTTGAATTGCTCTACCATGAGTGACCATAATAAGTTGTTTTTATGAATGCTATGGCCTAATCTGGCCATGTACATCCATTTCATAATCTGTTTATCGTCTATTTCATAGAATTATTGCAGATTCAATTTTTTCGAGTTTGAGAATAAATAACCACTCTATTTCTTTATAAAGATTATAATTTCATAAATCTTTGTTCTATTCTTATCCAATTTAAAAAAAAATCGCATTCACGGTCCCTTTTTTTATCTCTTAATGTTAAAAATTTAATAAGATTACAATTGTCCTCTACGGATTTTTTTTTAATTTTCCCTACATTGCCATTTTATTCAGGTTGAAGTTGTGAACCCAATGGATAAAAAAATCAACCTTGGTGCTATAAGAATTGGACAGAATTCTAGCCGTGCTGTTAAAGTCGTGAATAATAGCTTGGCCTCCATCGATTTTGCTGTGGCCATTACACCGTCATCTCAAGAACTGCAGCAATCGAACATTTTATCCTTAGCACCACTTTCCACCATACATCTGGACCCTCAAGAAACAACAGAGATTTTGCTGAACTTTGTACCGAAAGGAAGAATACCTCAGTTTTCAGAAGAAGTAAGCATAACGAATACATTATCTTTCCAATGCTTATTCAGTTAGGTATCTTTCAGTTGAAAACTCAAAGTTGAAAAAGATTTGCAGAAGGCTGTTTTCGAGCTAAAGAAAAAAAATTATTGCAGATCTTTTTTTCCGGAAAGCTTCCAACAGCAGAAAACTATCCTCTCCAGACATAATATCAAGGGACATTGGACTATTACAAACGACGATAGTTGACAGAAACTGTTGGTATCAACTTGTTCTTGGAAAGTCGCCAAAGAGCGAGTGGTATTTTGTAGTGGAAATTGTAGTGGTTATTTTAAGACATTTTAGGAGGTAAACCGACAGATTTTCTGCAAAGGCCTCAGGATGTTACTTTGGCAACCACAATTCGAAAAGCAAGTGAAAGCCATACATTTTTTTTATCATGCTATCCATTTTTAGTTCATTCTTCTTCCTGCTCTGAATCTACCAGAGTTTATTGCCAGAATTTATATATAACCGTCTTTACTCACTGATAAATGTCTACACTCGTTTTCAAAGGAAGCAGTGAAGTATGTGGTTTTAGCAGGATTATGACCATGCCTTTAATGTATTGGTATATCAAAGCAATTTCAAGTCCCCCCGTAGAAAGTTAGATTACGTATCATCCATCTTAACGTTTCTATCCAAGGTTATTCTTGAATGCGCTGGCATATCTCAGCCTCTGTTTGTCGTCACCGGATCTTGCCATGGCCTGGAAGTGAGACTAGACAGTGACGCTATCCCTTTCGGTAGCGTAACAATTGGAAGCAGCAGCTCAAGGAAGTTGATCATGTATAACACTGGAGACATTGGCGCTGCATTTTGCTGGAACGGGGACAAGTTCAAACCCGACTTTACAATTACGCCGGTTAAAGGTTACATTGCTGCTGGCATGGAGGTCACCTTTGATATTACATTTACTCCAACTGCAGTGAACCAAGACATTCGCTATGACGTAAGTAAAGTCACTCTACTCCGAATTATGCAAAATCACAGTGTTGTTGTGATTTTGCATGATTTGTTGATAAAAATCGCCGGCCGTACGTTAAGCCCTTTCAAAGGCAAACGGCAAATACTTACCTAAGCCATCTATCAACTACTGGCCAATCAATAAACGTGTGAGTGGCATTACGCGAATTTATTGGCTAATTTTGATTGACAGATAGGTTAAAAACATTCTGTATCGGTAAATGGTCTTTGAAGAATCATTTACGCTGATGTTACTTAACTTATATGCTGCATGATGTATTTTCTCGATTTATCTAGATCTTACAGGTTTTGAGCACTTAGGATTACATTTCTGCATATCTGTTTGCATGTTCTTATAATTGTCCGTAGCTAAATGGAGAGTTGTATTTATGCAGGGCCTGCGTTGTGCAATCGAGGGTGGACGACCATTGAAATTGGTATTGACAGGAAGCTGTGTGTCTCAGCTGCCAATGAAAGAGGTATCTTAAATATAAAAACATCATCTTCTGTTTTACCCTTGAATTATAAAAATCCATAACAATTTTTTCTAGATGTACTTTTTAAATATATTGAAGTTGTCTGTATCTCCTTTTAGGTGATCCACTTCCAATCACACGTGAGAAACCGTGATGTCAAGAACTTAATGATTCACAATAAAACCAATCAGCTGTGGTTGCTAAAACCCGTCATTGATGGAGAGTACTGGAGTGGACCAGATACGATCAGCATAGAGCCTCAACAAGGAAAAAATTATGAGATAGTTTATCGTCCATTGACCATGACTTTGGAGAACAAAAAGCATACGGTGAGGAGTCACTTCGATTTTATATGCAAAATATGTCAAAACTAGTTCTCACCGTGATCACGTTTTGGTCTCTCGTGGTTTAGAATTCAACTCTGGAATTCAACATAGCCTCTGGGTAGTGATAAGAATCTCGTGTAAAGGTCTCTTGGGGTCTTAAATCTTCTATTGAAAGCCTCTGGGAATGTAAACGATCTTCCCCAAACGTCTTTTCATTCATTTGAGAATCATTGCAGATATCTATATCTTACACAAATGGCTATGAATTTTTTAAACAATTTCATCATTCGCAACCATAATTTCTTAACGTTTACCTTTTCCAGGGAACTATATTCTTTGCACTGCCAGATGGAAGTGGTCTCCTTTACAATCTTACTGGCTCCGCCGATGCTCCAAAGCCCATAAGCAATATCCAAAGGGACGTGCCCTGCAAGATGCCGTATACCGAAGTGTTACAAGTTTCGAATTGGCTCAGAAAACCACAGAGGTAGCAACTTTATTTCTAGCTCAACAAATAATGCTTTGTTCGTCTTCTGTGAATTTGGTTATATAAACTTGTTGTGCTGTTTGTATCTACATGCAACTTATTAGTAAGATGCTTCGTAATAGATTCTGATAAAAATAAATAAAATGTTTTTTGTTATCAATGTAAAGTCTAGGCTCACTCTTATCTCAAAAAACCTCTCTGTTTTGCACGACTATCATTAATTATGATTCGATGATGATCAAAAGAAGAGGCATCAAAAAGTTCTTGCTTTCCAATGCTATGTTGAAGTTTAAAATTTAGGTATCTCTTACCTACGTACAAATTGAGTTAGAAAAAGGATTTTCACCTTTTCCTCTTAAAGGTTATTCAGGTGAGGCACCGATTTCCCTACCTATTTACTTAGTTTGGGAAACTTCCTTTAACTATTTGAAAACTATAATTCTGAGAATTTAGTTACTCCTTGAGCTTTGAGAAAATGTGCATTCTTTGCAAGCTCGTCTAGGCGCTTCATTTCTATTGACTTGTCTACAACGCACTTCATCTCTGTGCAGTGCTGTTTTCACAGATGATCTTATAGGCGTTTTTTCTTGTTCTAGATTCCGTGTTACTATTGAGATGTTGAAACCTGAGAAACCTGACCCGGCCACCACGCTGAAGGGACTAGAATATGCAGATGTTCCTGGTTTGTCGAAGAAGGAATACAAATTGAACTTCTATGCTCACAAGGAAGGGACATTCAGCGCTAAAGTAAGATAACTGCACCTTCTATCAAAAATAGGCATATTTTGTACCGTAGGAACTCCACCAAGCAGAACACTTTGCTATTGGATAGTTTGTCTTGCCTTGAGTTAAACACGCTGAAACAATTAGCAAGTTACATATCATGACAGCACTTTATACGTTGCAACACATAATAAATACTTAATTTAACAAATTTGCTGAATTTAACATTGATGAATGGTGAACGTGGAAGGGAGATATCAGTAGTGTATAAAGTCGTTATGTCACTCAATTGATTCAGTTCTAATAGTTGCATTCGCACGCAGACCTTTTTAATCTGAATGTTTGCCTCTTTATAACATTTGTTGGCTGTGGCATCAAATAATGGCACACAATTTGCATTCCTCGCACCTCAGTCATGGAAACAGTTTTTGATACCCAGATTGGCTTAGAGCTTCACCAAAAATCAAAATGGCAGCGATTTCAAATCTTCTAAGCACACTGCTAAAGGCTCAAAATTTTTGATCTAGGAATCAAAAAATTTGTGGCACGTATAAAGTAAAGCTTGCAAGAAATTTTCCCATCTTCTACAGACTGGATTTAAATGGTGAATTTTATTAATTTTATACTTTGCATAATTTTTTAACTATTCATAATTCATTGCAGGTAACATTTAAAAATGAGCAGACTTTGGAATATCAGTTTTACTACGTCCAGTTTAAGGCAACCTCTCCTGGTGTAATGGCAGTGATAAACCTGAGCACACCCGTCCGCCAGAGTGTCTCTGAAAGTCTTACGGTGAGCAACCCCCTGCAGACACCAGTCACTTTCCAACTCAATTGCAGTGTGCAAGACATAAGTTTTCCGCCGCAGAGGACAGTGCCTCCACAATCTGAGGTACACGTCAATTCTTTTGTGTGTTATTTTGAAGCTTTTGTCTTCATGCTATTAGAATTTCTAAGATTTACTATCGTTCCAGAGCAAGCATATTCTCATTTTCATTTTTACTGTCTGTCGAGAGGCATAGAACTCCACGTGGGGCCTAGAACTCCCTTAAGTTATCAACAACATAGATTCTCAACTCTTTTATTGCTTCTTTGCAGCAACAAATCACTTTTGAATACCTTCCAATGAAAAATGGCGAAACAACAGCTCGTCTCTCACTTCAAAGTTCCGAGCTCGGTGTCTACTTGTATGATTTGAACCTGAGTGCAACGCCAGCCAACCCGGAACGATCAGTGCATTTCATAACAAACCTTGGCATGAACCAAACGCAAACATGTAGATTTATAAACTATGCGAGAAGCAAAGTAGAATACGCTTGCAGGGTGAGTCGCGCGAATCATTTCATTTACAAATTAAGGGTTTTATATAACTGAAGGTTTACAGAGCTGTTTTACAAAGAGTACCTTCGTTGCCTTCCTACTTTTATGATTTGTAGAGTCATTTCAAAGACCTTCAACTAATAATGTGACAGTAATTTATAATCGTCGTAATTCGCTACGAAATAAAGAACAGTAAAGGTTTAGGAAAACTATAACCTTTTCTTTAACCTTCTTATTTTCTCTTTCCAATTTTTGAAAATATGTTAGAACTCTGTGAAGAATGTAAATTTTATTCAACATATCATCCATTTTATCAAGAACAAAATTAGCTTTTGAAATCTGAGATGAAATTTCAACATCACTTTTTGTTTCCTTTTGGTCATTTTCCAACTAATCTAATTCATCAATAGTTTAACGTCAAATATTAATGTAATGTTTTTTTAAAGTACTCACATCTTGACATCAAATCTTTTTAGATTGATAACCCCGAGTACTTAGTTGATCGCTCAGTTACAGCAGCCTCTGCTTCCAGTGGAGGCAGCGAAGTCGGAGTCGATGTCACTTTTGAGCCAACAAAGATCGGTGATTCGAAGGGACTTCTGACTATCACATCAAATGCTGGTGGCGAATATGTGTTCCCCCTTGTTGGTCACTGTTTAGTACCAAAGCCACAAGGACCTTATAGCATTAAGGCAGGGGGGACTACCTCTATACCCTTCAAAAATGTATTCCCGCAGACGACATCTTTTGTATTCCTGGTGGATAACCCAAGTTTTACAGTGAAGTCTGGCGAGACAATCAGAGGTAAAAAGACCCACAATATTTCTGTTGGATTCGAAGGAAACCAAGGCGAATCGAAAGCAGTCAGGATGGGAAGGCTGGTTGTTTCATGTGTCAGGAGTGCTGGGGTGAACAATAATCTCACCTGGACTTTCTATCTCAAAGGAATCACTCCTTAGACTATACGTATTAACAATGTAACATAATGGATGTAGCAAATCGTTCTACATTTATCAGGGATATTTGATATAAATGTAAATTGGTTTTTAAGTGACGGAGACTTTGATTGCAAGGTAACATGGATTCAAAATGTTTATTAGTCTGATATCAAGTGCCAAAATGCCAAATAGACTTCTACTATGTTTTAAGTCTGAGCAAATTTGTATTAAAGGTGTTTCTTTAATGATATTTTTGATAAAGTGCTAATGACATTAATGATATAATGGTATTGATGCTTTAAGATATTTTATTGCAAATTTTATCATACCTAAATATCAATGCTCCGTTGCTTTATCTTATTTTATCGTTTTCTGTAAATAATCAGCTACTACCCATGTTGACAATCCTTTTGAAAAACTTGTTTGTTTTAATACATTTAAATATCTGCTTTTTACACATATTATACATATGCTAAATTATTTGTCTTGTTTGATTTTGTTTTCCTCTGCCAATTTCAAATCGTAGATCTAGATGTTCACATACAATAAAATGGATCGCAGATGGATAGAGTATGGAAATATCCAACCATGTGTTTTTTCTTCGCACGATCGTGAACTTCCAGCAGAGTACATGTTACCCTGGGTGTGTCAAAGCCTCAGTAGAAGAGTAGAAACATTTTGAAATTTGCTTTCAGTGACTTGTCTGAATGACAGTGATTTGATGGTGAAAGCCTGTAAACGTGTGGCCATGTCTCAGCCAATTTGTAACGTCTTTTGCAGATCTTTTTGGGGGCTATGTGGTCCAATTTCAACAATATTAAATTCCAAATCTCCAACCCCTTTACCCTTGCTACCACCATCACCACCGCGTATATGTCAGGAATGTTAGGGTGAACAATAATCTCAGTTGAACTTTCTACCTCTTGGTTCTTACAGTGTTGCAAAGGAATCAATCCTCAGACAAAACATAATCGTTCTACATCGATATAATGAGAATGATATTGATGATTTGTTGTAAGATCCTAGTATGAGATCATTCATGAGAAAATTGATGGGAATTAAGTCAAACAAAGAATTATACAGGATAACAAAACGTGAAAAATGGAACACAATGATAGAAAGAAGAGTCGGCTGGCTCGGACATTTAAATTAAATCCGTGCCAAAATGACCTGGGTCAGCACTGCCACTCAAGACCTGAACAATTTTGGTTTAACGTTCAGTGAGGCTCAAGAACTAGCAGGAGACAGAAAGGAGTGGAATGCGTTGGTAAAAAAGGGGGAGTTTAGTCAACACAGAGGAGATATGTTGATGCAAGGGGGCGACCCCTGCGAGGGAGCTTTCCAGAAGAGGTAAATCGAAGTGGAAACTGAGCTACTTTGATTATTTGATTTAGGTATGGACTAATGCAACTATGAGCGGCTGTCTTAGAACTTTTAATCGACTTCACCGAACTTTCTCAACATCAAGTGGCATCTTTCGTAGGAAGAAGCTGGTTTTACTTGGCACTGGCTGGGGCTCTTACAGTGTTTTAAAGAGTATAAATAAGAAAAAATTCGATGTTGTTGTGATCAGTCCCCGAAACCATTTTCTGTTTACCCCGCTTTTGAACAGCACGACTGTAGGCACTTTGGAGTTTAGAAGCATCATCGAACCTGTACGAAATACGAGATTTCGAGATGATAGTCATTTTCAGCTAGCTAGAGCAACTCATCTTGATGCTGATAACAACAAATTAACTTGCACAACAGACATTGGGAAGCACAGCTATGAGCTTGATTATGATTTGCTTGTCATTGGGGTAGGTGCATTGAGCAACACTTTCGGCATACCTGGGGTTTCAGAAAATGCATTTTTCTTAAAAGAAATTGCAGATGCAAGAGCTGTTAGAAACAGGATTATTGCAAATTTTGAGGAAAGTCTATACCTTGATGTATCTGATCAGGAAAGGAAAAGACTTCTGCACTTTGTTATTGTTGGTGGAGGCCCAACTGGTATTGAATTTGGTGCAGAGCTTTATGATTTCATTACAGAAGATGTAACGAGACTGTTTTCGCAGGAAAAGGAAGAAGTCAAAGTAACATTGATTGAAGCGAATGAGATCCTGCCCTCTTTTGACCGAAAACTCAGAAGTTTTGCAGAAAAAAAGTTTAAGCAAAGAACAAATTACGATTTGGTTAAATCAAGAGTTGTGAAAGTTACCCGCATCATGTGGTGTTAGAGGATGGAACTGTGATGCCTTGTGGAATGGTTCTCTGGTCAACAGGCCTTGCACCAAGACCATTTATTGGTAAGAACTCTTAGAAAAGAAGTGTCTACCATGATCTTGTACCATCTGAAGAATGCTCTTTGTTTGTTTTCAGGTCTGAGAATGAGGCCCTTGCAATTCAATAAGATTAGGTGCTTCAGGGGTAAATCTCCACAAGGAATTTCATTTTAAACACTCTTGTGTCCAACAAATAGGTACTTTAACTCTGTTCCTGAAAATGAGCATGGCACATTTTGTGTTTTTGTGTCCCATGGTTCCTATATCTGTGACCTAGAGGCAAGACTGTTTTGTCAAGTATTTAGATGATCAGTGTTTTTAAGTAAAAGAACCAACAAGTGTTTGTCTTCCTTTCTACTTTGAATTTTCTTAAAATAAAAAGGAACATTGTGATGATGTTTGTGAATAAGCTACAGCTCACACATAAAACTATTTAAATGATTCCTAATTCACTTTCATCCAAAACCGACTGTTGTATTCCCAAGCATAACTTTTCAATTTTATGATAAATGTGTCCCTTGTACGAATGCTGCATCAGTTTCTTCAAAACAAGACATGCCAATACAAGGATATTGTCAAAAGTTCTCTAGAAAATACATTTGTTTGTTTTAATTGACATTTGTTTTAATAAAGAGTTCTCTAGAAAATACCTATTATCCTTATCTTTCCATTGTTGCTAATGCTCCATAAAAAATTTATGTCAAAGTTAGATTTTTACTGAAGGTTGATAGTGAGATTTGTAATTGTATGGCAAGTTTAGAAATATTCTTGTTACCTAGAATGCTTCTGAATTCTTTTTACAATTTTAATCATTTCAGAGTCCCTGCCTTTTCCAAAAAGTAATGCAAAGCAACTTCTTGTGAACAACTTTTTGCAAGTCCAAGGCATACAAAAGGGAAATGTTTTTGCTATTGGTGATTGTTCATACATAGAATCAGATCCTTTACCAAGTACTGCACAGGTGGCAGAGCGAGAAGGAAGGTATCTTGCTAAAGCTTTGGAGCTCTATGCTGAAAACAGGGCTAGTGAAGTTAAACCTTTTTCATGGAAGAGTCTTGGTATGCTTGCTTACATTGGGGAGTATAACGCCTTGGCTGATTTCCCGTTTAAAGGTGGCAAATTAACCGGTTTTAAGACATGGTTTTTATGGAGATCAGCTTATCTTACAAGGCTTGGTAACTGGAGGCTGAGAATGCAAGTCCCTTTTGATTGGTCTAGAACATTTATCTTTGGAAGAGATATTTCAAGATTTTGAGCTGATAAATTATTAACAAAACATCTCAGTTTCTTTAGCTGAATTGAGTCACATCAAATTAACTTTTATTTTTACCAGAATAATAGGTTCTGAATTATCATTCACATCTTTAATGCACATGCACTAATACTACTCTGTTATCAAAATTTCGAAAAATTTATCAAGACAAATAGCGATTTTAAAAATTTTGTATATTTTTAAATATTGTAGGCAAACTATCTGTGCTGAGTATGTATATTTTGCTGGTGAAAAGTTCAAATCTTGTATGACATGGTCAACTAACGTTAATGCAATGTTTCCTACATATATAGTTATAATCTTCGTCGAGCTAGTCTTGATGGTCACATGTCAAACTCCATGAATTTTACATTTTAATATATCTACTCAATAGCTGCATATTCTCATCACAAACATTATGTACATCTTGGTCTTCTTTTCTTGTTTATAGTTTCTAGTGTAAACAATCTTTTGGTGGTACAAAACTTGTAAATGGCTTTGAAAAAAGCAAACATTTAGTAAACTAAAGCTTTTCGTCTGACACTCTTCAGAGTCAGACGAAAGACTCTGAAGAGTGTCAGACGAAAAGCTTTAGTTTACTAAATGTTTGCTTTTTTCAAAGCCATTTACAAGTTTCTAGTGTCTTTGAGAAACCTTTAATATATAAAGTTTAGCTCCATTATAGGATCTAGAAATTTCTCCTGTAGAATATCAGGAAAAACTACCTGATGATTATTGATCATAAAACTAAGAGTGGCAATCCATGCTTCCAAGCTTCAAGACAAGGGACATCAAATTTTGGCAAAATAATTTGGGGAGAGCCAATAATTTTAGTATGATTTAGTTTCAAAGATTTAGGGCAATATGGTATTACTTCCTTTCCTGTCCACATATCTACCCCACCCCCTTTTCTGCATATTATATGAAAAGGTGGCAGTGTGTATAACTGGCATGGCTTTAGGCTTGGGTTTGTCAACATTGCTGGTTAACTCAGTTAATAGGGCAACAATGTTAGCTGTGGCTGGTTTGCTTCCTACCCTCATCATGTGGCCAACACACAATTTCTCCTACTCAGTATATTTTCACAAATCCTGGTCCACTTTTCAAGATTGTGCGAGGCTACACTTTTTTGTGCAACCATCAAATATACTCGTGAATTTTTAAAGTTCTGTTATCTTATCATGTTAGTTTTTCAGTCATGCAGTTTTAATATCGCTGAAGGAAGCAGGTTTTTTGTAAACAAAACTTTACAATCGAAGATAACTGTTAAAGACAATTTTAAAGACAAGGCTGATCTCAAGAAAACATGCAGTCATTCGTTTATTCAATAAAATTTGCTCGACAATACTCGACAAAAGTTTCCTGTGCCAAAGTCACTGCAAGCAGCTTGGTCAAATCCAATAGTTGTTGTAGTTGTTTTTGAGTTGTTGCTGCTGCGTATTGTTGTGGCAGAATGGGGATAAATTCTTTGGGGTGGATTAAAGATCAACATTGCCAGAAATGCTGAGTTATCGATAAAGAGTGGAGTGAGAAGAATGTATATTTCATTTTGGAGTGAAACAATTTGTTCTTGTGTGCTGAATGATTCCATAAGGCGATATCTATGAGAGTGTCGTCAATCTATGAAGTTCAGTTGTGACCAGCCCAGCAGCGGAAAAGTTTGTGGGTTATTTCTCGAGCTTGCAGCCATGATACAACGCAGCCCACTACAGGGAGAAGAGCATCAATAGTGAAAATAATTTGAGTTGTATTGAAAACTTTATCACTTTGAAGCAATATGAATATTATACAAGGACATGGGAAAATCGAGTCCCGAACAGTTTTCGTGGTAAGATTTTTGCATGTTTTTCAGTAGTATAGTAATATTCTTGTATTTTCGATTTTCTTCTCCCCTTTCTCTAAACTGTGAAACGAATACCATTGTACGTTATTATGTTTTGCTTTCCTATTTAGGCATTTGAAAATGGCATTTAACGATGAAGCATGTTTTTTTTTTATTTTTAGAAATGGAAGAGGAGATGGATGGTTTTGCAAGATAGGAAAGATCCCCCTGAAAAAGCGATTTTCTTGTTTAAAAGTGAAAAGGACACTAAGCACCCAGAAAAGGAGAAAATTATTCTAGTCAATGTAAACAGCATCAAAAGAAAATATTTTTCTGACAGTAAACATGTTTTGACTTTGGAGTACAAGGATAAAAATGTTGAAAAAATAATGTTTGCATCAGAAGCAGAGTTGAATGGCTGGTATGAGCAATTAAATGTTGTTTGTTTTGGATCTGTTCTTGGCAATTCACTCGAGAAAGTAAAAAACACTGCTAATGAGCAAAATAATCCTGAAGCTACTGAAGTAACAGAGGAAGTGGTAGCCAAAAAAGGTATGTTTGACAATCAATAATATGAATGCAAACTTTATCTAGATGTTGGTTAAAACTTGGTAAGATATACCCAATGAAATATTGGAAGCTTGCTAATGGACTTACCTAATTTTTGCTGGAAACTTTGTAACATGAGTTTGCAAACATGAGTCTTACATGAGGTTACTTGAGTGTTCTTAAAGGGCTTGGTGTAGAGCTGTGGGACAATGTTATTATGTTTTTGCTTGTGGATGGGATGAATCCGCAACAGCAACTGAAGTGAGCTTTGGTAGAAAAGTGAATCCCAGTACACTAAGAATATTTTAGTGTACTGCATTGGGAACACAGGAAAAGAGAGGGAACACAGAGCAGAAAGGGCTTTAGCCTCCCTAATTTTCTCAACACTTCACAGTGCCTTAAGAAGTAAACATCCTAACAGGCTGTTTGTCCAAAGGGACAGCACAGAGTTTGTCT
Organism: Rhopilema esculentum; assembly: GCF_013076305.1. The sequence goes on along the minus strand of NW_027019698.1, from coordinate 2,458,325 downwards.
GTGGAAGCCCAGGTTTTCAAACAGAAAACATTGCTGAAAGTTGATGGTTTAGAATGATTCAGACTTGACATCATTTTAAAGCATGAAGATTTCATAGCCTGCCTTTTTGTCACATGCTCTGCTTTGACGATTGGTAAACACAATCCCACCACCCCCCTCCCCCCCTGCAATCAGACTGTCTCACACAAAATATTTGTTTACAGTTACGTGACACAGCTCCTTTAACAATAAAAAGTGTTTACCAACCAAGTTCTTTTTACCTTGTTTGTAGCTCTTTGTCCCTTTCATTTTATCTTTTACACTTGCAAAACTTAGCTAGCAAAATATTCTTTCTATTTCATGTGCTTAAATTTACAAATGATGTTTTCAGATCGGAAGGGACTTCACTATTTCTGGCTTAAAATTAAAAGGCATGGAATATAGAGTTTCAAAAATGAAAATAAACATTGAATGTTTGATAAAAGAGCTTCAAAAGTTTCTTAATTTTTTACTAAGACAAGATTTTGTACCAGCCTAGAGGCTCTTATCGAGGATTTCTTATGTAAAGAAGTTGCTGACCTGTTATAATGGTTGGATTCACAAAGTGTAGAGCCAACACCAAATTACAATGTTATGTGGTTATATCTAAGCCATTTGGTATCATGTCTAACTGATTTTGCAACTTTAGAGGTATCGCTAAAACTCCAGCATAGCAAGTTGCACATTTCATGACTTCAATTGTGTGGAACAGTTAGTTTCAAATTTATTTAGTATACTTTTTGAGTAGGTTTAAAAAACTCTCCATTTCTGTCTACTGAAGCCTTTCATGGTGAAAGGGAAAAACCAGATTGTTTTTGTGTCTTCTTGTGGTCTGTTGGCATTTGCAGGTAGCAGAAAATATCTCATTTTTGCACTGGTGATAGAATAATTGTGAGCTTGCAACCATATTCACTGTTTTCATTTTATGTTATTTTTATTTTCATGGCCACTTTGAATTCATTTCAGATTTGTTCTCAGTCCACCTTCAACCATCAGCAAAACTAAGTATATCTGGGGATTGTGAACTTGAAGTTTCAACAGAAGAAATCATACTCTTTGATGTAAAATGCTCAAATGTGAAACTTGTTTCATGGCCAATACCATCCTTACGGCGGTTTGGTTTTGATGCCACTAGGTTTACTTTTGAGGCTGGAAGGTAAGAAAGCAATATTTTATGTAATGACAGACACAAAATATGTCTTAGTTTGGTTATACATCTTATATTTCATCATCATTCACATGCTCAAACTTTCTGACTTGGATCCTCTTTTAAATGCATCTTGTAAAAAGCTGTTTTGTTACCTTTTGATTTTTGGAAAATCCTGCTTACTATGATATTACCAAGTTTATTAGAATAAAAAATACAAACTTTATAAAATTACTGTAACTTACTTTAGCATTTCTCAAATCTAAAACTAGGAGCATACTTACCATAAATTCTTAAATAATGATTTCAAGTGTTTATGGGTTATTTATGTCTTTTTTCTGCAGACGCTGTGACACTGGGGAGGGTATGTTTGTTTTCAAGACTAAAGATGGTGAAAGAATCCATCAATTGGTGCAAAGCTATGCACACCAACTAGCATTTGATTCCAGTAAATGCTTATCAGCTGATGACAGTGACAATGACAATTGCATTTTTCGTCCACTTCCTCCAGTTCCAAGTGAGTAGTTCAGTGCACTTATTGAAGCATTACAATAGTACTGTCAGAAGAAACCATCAAGTGACCAGATACAGCTTTCTACATAGCAGTGCTGTATCACATGAACAAGTTGTGTGTGTTTTCTCAGTTGTCAATACAGTTGATGTCCTCTTTCTCAATCTCTCTAGGGAAACTTCCATTTGTTTGAGTTAGCAAACATTTGAAATAATAGATGTCCCTTCAAAATTGTGAAGTGTCTTTTAATGCCCCAACTCATAAAATACTCAATTATATTAGAAAAATACAATTCAAAGTTCAGTTCTAAAATATTTCTGAGCTTGAGATTATGCTTGTGTAGCATGTCTCTGTACTCTAAAAGCAAACCATACTTGGACACCATCTCCTTCGTCGCATTTCTATAGTCCTCAATCCTCCACCTCCTCTATGGCAACTGCTCTTGGCCTTGTTATAGTGTCATTCCGTATAACTTCGTATTACCTCATTATCTCAAACCAATGTTCAGTAATTATTTTTTATCCCTTTCCAACATTCAGGAGATTACTGGAATTGGGAAATTTTCCAAGCCCTTCTTGCAGTTCTTCCCCATTTTTCATCAAAAAGATTAAGTTATTTATGGATACTTAGAGCATAATTCTCTTGGCATGTTTCTTTGTCCAGTGTTTGAAACAATGTCTCTTTTTGCTGATAGTTGATGTCAACTGTATTTATCCACAGCACTGCATTGATATCTAGTATTCAATCCTGTTGTTTTACTTCTTAACTCAGCCGGCAGTGGATTTCAGGTAGGACCTTTCTGGGCAAAAGTAAAAAAATATCAAGCATTTAATGCTGAATATCTTGTATTGTGAAAATCCTATACAGTGTATTATATTGAATGGAAAAACTGCAAACATGATCCACATCAAAACCAGTATTTTGCATGTTAATTTGATTGATAGATATTTTTTTGAAATAGTTTCAGTAGCCATTATTGTGCTAGCTCATTTAATGTAGTGGTAAGCTTGATAATTTATGGATGTTTTTAAGCAGAAATTAGATGAAATTCAGATGTTCACAATTACTTTATAAATGCAACGAATATGTTATCAGGCATAACCTTTTCTACTTTAGTAAGAAATAAGCACATATCTTGTATCTATTGTAATTGTGTGGTATGCCTCTATTTGCAAGTTGTCTTAATTCGCAAGTTATTTCTGGTTTTGGCCTTCCGTTTCCATAATCTGACAAACTTTCAGATAGTTTGCCAATAACAGAGGGAACCGGTATCTTGCAGCAAAAATGCTCTATTATTAATCTATGACATTTTGATTAAAGTTTCTTCTTTGGAAAACTGTTTCCTGTTTTCTTTAATCTTAAGCTCAAGCATTGAAAATTCCTAATCTACTTTTTGCTTGTTTGTTCTTTTAATGCTCGAATTTTGAACTTGGCACTTGGTTGTTACATTACTATTTGACCTTGAAAGCATTTAGACACGACAGCCTTTTCAACCGCATCCAAGGACCACGGGGCAACCACCACTGTTAATCCTTACTTTATGCTTTAGTTGGCAGTCATCAAACATTGCACACATAGGCCTAACCCTGATGAAATTGTCAAATACTGTCTTTTCAAGATGATATTCACTGTAAGTCAAGCCACCCGTATTGTAAATAAAAGATATCATCTTAATTTCTTTTTCAGCCACAAGTAGATATGTCAACACCCATCCAAAAGAAACTTTGGTCATAATGATTGAAAGTTTCTGTTTATCAGTTCCGTTTTTTGCCTTCAAGAATTCTCTGAACAAATACACAGGCATTGAAAATATAGATAAACCCTCATATGCCATGATTTTCTCTACTACAAAATTCATATTATGACAATATTGTTGACTCTATTTCTTCAACAATGTTCATTAAATAAATCAACTTGCTTTTTAAATTTTAAGGTAAGTCATACCAATTTATGCTACTACGACCATAATAAAATGGTCAATTTTGTTTGGTTCAATTTTTGGTCCTTAATCAAAATTAGTTTTATAATCTCCGCTTCTCTTGGCTTCATTTCCCCAAAAGCTGCTATCTTCTGGCACATTTTTCTACGAAATAAGTACAAATCATATTTAATGTTTAAAGGCTACTAATTGCAGCACTGTTTTCAAAGAGGCGCTATCGGATAACTAACTCCCGTCTGCGTGAAACTTGTACGGTGCAGAATGACAAAACAATGAATCTTGCTTGAATATCAAGGCTTCTTGAGCATTTTCCAAATACGCAGCAATTTGATGAAAACGGGCAAAAGAATACCTATCATTAGATTTGTCAACAATTTCCAACAATCTAAGAATGGAAGGTTCTGTGTTGTTCTAATTGCCTAATATCTCTTTTACCAAACAAGATTAAATGATATGTATTACTGATAGAAAGTTTTTTTTAAGGGACTGTTATATGGCCAAAAAGCAACAGCATCCTGAACTTCAATCCTAGCCAGAAAAGCTAGAACAATACAATTATCTCGGTCAAAAGATCGCCATCCCAGGATTTAACTTCATCTCCAAGTCATCATTGCTGTTGCTCTATTCTCCCTCTCTCCTCACGTACAATTTTGTTTCCTTCATTAGAAGTGTTTGTGCATCCAGTCTTAGTTAGGATGTCACTGACAATCATGTAGTAATGAGCAAAACTGTAATGGAGGAGGGGAAGAGAAACAACTTTCAGATCTATGCTTCCTTTTTTTTGGTGTTCCAACAATTCACCTTTCCGAACTGGCAATCATATTTTTGCGGCCCGTTGCAACTGTCGCTAGGTCGTCAATACTCTTTTTCTACCCATCGTAACACAAATAAACATGACAGATGACAGAACTAAACTTACCAAATTTAAGTTTGATTCAAGTGCCTTGGTTTTCCCGTCAGTACTGTTCAATTTTCCTTCATGCTCAACCAATTCTCTTGTCATTTCGTTTTCCAATCTGTCACATTTTTCACTCAGTTCTTTTTTCTCAGCAGATAGCAAATCAACCGTTGCTTTTAAGCCTTCAAGCTCATAACATGCCTCATCATATTTGCCGCGAAACTTTATCGCATCGGCCATTGAAACCGTGTACACATTCTCCATTGCCCGTAAATTGTTCTTTGCTTTTCGCAGCTCTTCATTTAGCGACTCATTCTGCTCTTCCAAATTCACAAAGCTTCTTAGACGAAATTTCAAATTGTCAATCTCAACTGAAAGATCAGCTTTTCTTAAGTTTAAAGACGAAATTGTTCCACGTTGCTCTATGGACACCTCTTGAATCAGTTGGTGTTCTCTTTCAAGGTGTTCCAACTTGACGCTATAATCGGAAATTTTAGATATTAAACTGTCATTTTCGTCTTGTGCCTCCAATAGCCTTAAATGTTCTCTTTCCCACTTCTTTTGTAGCTGAAATATTCCTTCTTCAAGATGTGTTCTCTCCTCATCCTTTTGCTTGACAATGTCTTCGATCTTTGAAAGCTCAGTCAAACATTTTTCCATCTCTTCTTGTGTTTTTTTTTCTTGAATTTCCAATTCATTTAATTTGAAAGACTTGACCAATAGCTCCTCATTTTCTTTTTCGAGAAGCCCAAGTAAAACTTCATCTTTATTTTTATTCTTCATAAGCTTATCGGCTTGCAAACGAAGCTGCTCATTGTCGGTCTCCAGGTTAAATTGATATTCTTTCATACCTTTCTGCATGTTGACTTCCTGTTCAAGTTGCTTGCTTAAAACTTCCACTTTTTTACAGAGCTCTTCGTTCAATAAAGCCAGCCGTTTGTTTTCATGGACGACATCTTCCTTTTCCACTCGCTGCTTTGCTGCACAATGCAGGCGCGATTCTAATCTTTTGAATCCATCGTCAACATAGTTGAAAGAACATTCGATTTCTTCAAGCAATTTCACAAATTGGTTGCAGTTTTTCTTAAGCCTTTCAGCTTCTTCATCATACACAGAAGTGCCAGTCCTGGATAGTACCACCTTGTCGTAGGGACCGAGTTTCTTCGATAAAGCTGCGTTATTCCCTGCAAACAGAGTGAAACCATAGTCAAGATTTCCTTTCTCGTTTTCTGCTGAAATTTTCATGCTAAATAGAAATACGCTAGACCGATTGAACCAACTGTTTTCTCTTTAAATAATTATTTAGCTAATGGTTATAGCGTCGATTTATCATGAAAGTCAAATTTGATTTGGTTGTCTTGTTTTTACCAATCAGCAATCGTTCTCACAAAATTGAAGAGTCCAAGCGAGCAAATGTCTACATCATAACTCTAGTAAGGGGAACTGTTTCAGCCAATCAGGAGTTTTGTTTACGTTATAGTAATTTTGCCTTCTAGAGGATACAATTCGAGAGTCGAAATTTCTTTGATAGACTAAATATAAAATGGCTTTTGATTATACCTGACGGATATTGCTTCTCGAGAGAGCCACTTGCGAATTGTTCCGATGATGTGGAACCTTCGTCACCTTTTGGCACAAGTTCTTTTGATGTTGGAATATTCCAGTAATTGATTGACAATGACTTTTCTTTTTCTTGAATGACATTGTTATTCCATGCGCTTGCCTCTTCCTTATAAACAGGCACTTCCTGCTTCGGCTTTTCTGATGGATCTGAAAGAATTGCAAAAATTGGAGGAAATGAAGACACCTTCATCTGCTCAATATTTAGAAAACAGTAGGTTTTAGCGCTCCATGAAAAGAAAAGAGAAAATGTGCATATTTAAAAAAAATGAAACATAACGTACAAGACGATATCTGGTTTACGTCAATTGGAGCAGATGAAGAGAAAGCTAATGGAGGTTCCAATAAAACCGAAGGCTCTTCTTCATCCTCCTCAAAGAGAAGATCTGGTATCTCTTCTGCAGGTTGGGGCTCTGAAGTAAATCAAAGAACAATCAATAAATTCGAATAGGAAGAGATGAGTAATCTCAAAGATCATTAGAAACCATTTAACATTACATTCTATTGATGCCTAAAAAAGAAGTTTCTCACATACCTGCAGAAGTCAGTTCTGCTTCTAGTTGAATAAGCGATGGGGTGACTTGTTCAACTTCGGGCTGGTTGGAAAATGTGGTTTCTACGTCAGCCAAAACCAACGAGATTTCCTGTTCAGCAACGATCTCTTCTCTTGAATACTCTTCTTCATCCTCCTCAAAAAGAAGATCTGGTATCTCCTCTGCAGGTTGGGGCTCTGAAGTAAATCAAAAAACAATCAATAAATTCGAATATGAAGAGATGAGTAATCTCAAAGATCATTAGAAACCATTTACCATTACATTCTATTGATGCGTTAAAAAGAAGTTTCTCACTAAAAAAGTTTATTACATACCTGCAGAAGTCAGTTCTGCTTCTAGTTGAATAAGCGATGGGGTGACTTGTTCAACTTCGGGCTGGTTGGATGATTGGGTTTCAAAATCAGCAAAAACCAACGATACTTCCTGTTCACCAACAATCTCTTCTTCTGAATACTCTTCTTCATCCTCCTCGAAGAGAAGATCTGGTATCTCCTCTGCAGGTTGGGGCTCTGAAATGAATCAAAGAACAATCAATAAAATCGAATACGAAGAGATGAGTAATCTCAAAGATCATTAGAAACCATTTAACATTACATTCTATTGATGCCTAAGAAAGAAGTTTCTCATATACCTGCAGAAGTCAGTTCTGCCTCAAATTGAACGAGTGATGGGGTGACTTGTTGAACTTCAGGCAATGGCTGGTTGGATGATGATGTTTCAAAGTCAGCCATAACCAACGAGATTTCCTGTTCATCAATGATCTCTTCTCCTGAATACTCTTCTCCATCCTCCTCGAAGAGAAGATCTGGTATCTCCTCTGCTGGTTGGGGCTCTGAAATCAATGGATTGAGAAATACTGGTGATTTATTTTGAACTTGGAATAATGAATTTTTCAGTATTAGTCTGTTGTGTTAAAATAGGTACCTTGTTTTTGAATGATATATGATTCTATTTCTGCTATTGTAAGCATACTTTTGAAAATGAGTGATTGCCTTATCCAAGGAGCTAAATGATTGTAAACAATCTGGAGGTACCTAAGAACTGACAGAATACATGAAAAAAGGAATGAAAAAAGCTATAACTTACCGATGTTAATGCACATTTCGATGACTTCCTGAGATTCTAAGCTTACAGAGTTATCAAGTTGGTTACATCTGTCAATTCGCCTGCTTGATGACCTTAATTCTAGACCAGAATCATGCGAATTCTCGTGAAATGCAACGACTTCGTTGTCTTCTTCGTGCATAGCTGCATTTTCATTTTCTGTTACATTTCCATCTTCATTTGTCATCAATGACGACTTGATGTTCAAGAGATTTGGATCTGAAAGATATTTTTCAATCTTAAAGACGTAACTTATTTTATAACCAATTCACTGAGGCTATGCGAGTATGGTGTTTGAAATTCTAATTATTTTAGGCAAGATTTATGTCTTTGGCTACTGCAGAAAGGTACCCAACCTTTGCTTCAGGAAATATGTGACCGCCGCGAAGGTTAAGCGTTTATTTTGAAGGTGTTAGTTACGTTTTTCTAATTTTTTCTTAAATCCTTCATTTTTTTAATGCTTGTAGATTCTTCAAGCTTTAATCCTTAATTTATTCTTTTATTCTCAAACGTTTTGCTTCTGTGCGAGTATTACTTGTTGCTCCCTGGAGTTCCCAGTTCGTGACTTCAAATCAGACTTTTCAGTCCGGTATTTTGAATCCACTTTACCAAGCTTGAACAGTTGGGCACCTTCGGCCATAAAGAAAATATGGGACGTAGCTCCACAAGGTTTTCTAGAGATGGGGATTTCACATGTGGGACGTGGCTCCACAAGGTTTTCTAGAGATTGGGTTGTCACTTGTGGGACGTGGCTCCACAAGGTTTTCTACAGATGGGGTTGTCACTTGTGGGACGTGGCTCCACAAGGTTTTCTAGAGATGGGGTTGTCACTTGTTGGACGTGACTCCACCGTTGGCACTACCGTTGTTTACAGGTTCCTGATGTTTCAACTCTTCCGTTTTGACCAACAATCCTTCAATCTAAATCATTTACCCATTTTGAAAGCATGACCTCTTATTGTACCCCGACGAATCTTTTTCATTACACATTTTTAAATATATTCTTCAAATTAGGCAAGAATACATTACAGATATATGGAATAGCTTTTAACAAACCTACCGATGAATTCAATTCTCCTCTCGTGCTTTGATCTATAAGTCTGGAGCATTTCATATATCCTAGAAAAATGATTGAGATTGTATTAGTGTGGGTTTGCTGTTCTCTTCCAAAACGATTTTATGGAAAACGGCTGAATTTTACATTGGTTGCGTTCACTATGAAATTGTCACAAAAGCTTAGAGAGTTTGTTTTTTACTACAACTAACAATTCACTCCTCATTAGAACCTTAAACTTAAGATTCTTAATGCTAAAACAAGTATAGCTTTGTTGTTTTACTAGCTCAGCCCTTTGACGATCGCCAGCAACAAGGGGGTCCTGTGTTGAAAAAGCAAAATATCAATTATTGACATTTCGTTACATATAACTTTTACATGCTTTCTTAATATTGCATCATTAGCAATACCAATTTAAATAATTAGATAAGAGCCCTTTTTAGATTGGCTAAATGATGGGGAGCAATAAATCTATGTATTGAGGCCTTGTGCAGTGTTGACAAAGTCAGTTTAAGTATGCTATTTTAACGAACAACTACAAAATTCATTTCCATAAATCCTTTAAAAATTTATTCAAACCATACTTACTTTCCGATCATCTCTCTGATTTCTGTTTCTGCTCCACTTTTCACTAGCAATAAAACCACATTTGGCAACCCAGCAAGGACTGCTTCGTGCAGTGGCGTAGATATATGCTGTGAAAACCAAAGTTTTATGAGTGGGAGTTCTCAAGTATTTATGAATGCATGCATTCTTTACATCAATCAATATATGAATGCTACATTTTAATGATTTTTAGACTTAGAGCGTCAAAGATTCAGCATAGGTTAATGAGTAAGAGAGGCTCGTAAATCATCATCTTTATTTATAGATATCTTGCGCCATTTCTAGCTGTAGCCTTATTTTTTTCTGATTATCCTATGGTGTTGATCATAGAGTTCTGTAATCGATGTGTTGACTTGCTCTGAAATCTTGATCAAGATCGTTTGTGATTAAGCAGTGTCTCATTCTTGATTCTTGTTGTTGAAGCTAATTGCATCAATAATGCAAGAAAGAACTTTTTTAGTTATGTTGAAGATCTTCTAATAACAGAGTAGAGGCTTTCAATTATCACACGCTTTCTATTTCGGTTGTCTTTTTCGGGTGTACTTTCAACCAGCGTACAAGAATAAACTTATAGCAAGGTGACTTACCATATCTCTTGCATTCACATTCACATGCACTTGTTTTACCAGGTATTCTGCAATCTCCATTTTCTTTCTGAAAATGGCGTAATGCAGTGGCGTGGTCCCTGCGTGGTCAGGTCGGTTGAAGTCAAACTCTATTCCGTAGAATACTTTGACTATATCCAAATGTCCGTTTTTGATTGCCTGTTCAAAAAGAATCGTCATCAGCATTGGTGACAGATTACTACAGAAGGAAAGAGATCAAATTCCGCCACTTTCCTCTCGACTTTAAAAATGTTGGTTTGAAAAAGAAAATGATCTATAAAGTTGCCTGAAATTGTTACTTTAAATTTCAACTATGTTTAATAGCAGTGAGGGGTGCCAACGTGAAAGGGAAGGTAGGTCGCAAAAATTGACACCAATGATCAGGACCATGTTTAAAGAGAGATATAACTTACCATAAAAACAGGACTCCTCCCAAATCTGTCAATAGTGATTTTGCCATCAGCATCCAAAATGAGCCGTACCACTTGAATTCTGCCGGCTAGGCATCCATAATGCAGTGCCGTTCTGCAAAATTGCAATATAATTTATGCAACCTTTATCTATAGCTAACTCTAAAGACTAGAGTTTTTCACGAAGAATGCAAAACCTCAAGTCGCCACATAAAAGATTAAAGTATCAAAGAAAATAGTAATTCTAAGTTTTTAGACCCTTTTAAAATACCAAAATTTCACAGATTTCTTTCTAGGAAAAATAAAATGTTAAAGAATAGAAATCAAATTTATTTAAATATGAATTGTCAAAATATCTTGAAAACATTTCAAACTACTGTATTCTGCTTTATTATCATTTCATTTATCATAAAGAAAATAAATTGGAACGAGGAATAAATAAGGCTGATTGCCAGATAAAGTTGAATTAGATATGTCTTCTTTTATAAGTTAGTTCTTTTAATATCAAGACATTCTACTGTTAAAAACTTTTAGGGAGAACTTACCGTCCTTCGACATCCTTCTTGTTGATATCAACTCGTCTTTTCTTTAAAAGACTTTGCAGTTTCTGAATCTTGTTCTTGTACGCGGCTCGGTGTAACCTTGGAAGATCCCAAAGGTTTAAGCCGTCTTCATTCGTACTCGCTGTTGAGCGGTGAAAAAACTTCGACAACATTGTCAATCCTTCACAACCGACGTTCACAACTCAACTGATTAAAAATGTTAGCCGAAGATGATAAGTTACAGATTGTTCGTAATTTGACGTCATATCAATGAAGGATTATCCATCGTCATAGTTGATTTGGAAGCGAAAAGCCTGGTACCTAATTTGCGTCTTTACAAAAAGCGTTTCCAAAGCAGAATTTGGTAGAAGGGCGAATTAAAAGAAAAGAAGGACAAGTCTTACTGCTAAGATGATCAAAAAACCTTTCAATCATGGGTGTTCATTGATAGACTGTGTATTTATAAGCATCTCAGATTGTTAAAGCAGACAGTTTTCAGATCTGACGTCACTTTTACCGCTTGAATACGAAACCTAAGTTTTATCCAGGAAAATTCTTCGACCACCAGAAGAATCGCTTACTTTTCGATTTTTCACAAACAAAGTGTTTTCTTTGAAACAACAGAGTACGGGGAAAATTCCCATTTTCGATTCTGATAAGAAAAAACCTTATCTTGTCGATAATTCATACAAGTGCATTTTTAACAACTTAGAATTACTATCCAGAACAAATATCTACGATAAAATGTTCACAGGGAAATCTCAGAAGCCATTTCGTTTCTAAACTCATGGGGGAGGAGACAATTAAAGAATTCAACAGCTCGTTATATTTTCCATTGCCAATGAATCATAAAAAACATTAGAAAAATAATCCAAAATAATTATGAAGCGTTCATAGTAGGATCAGTACAGCACATAGAGGCCCCATGGAGAGCTTGGATTACTCGGGTGTAAAGGGCGAGAGAGAAAAAATAATAGTGAACTTGAGATTCTGTTGGTTATTGATTAAGGAGAACCAGAAACAGTAAGGGATACATATTGCATGTAGAAAATGCATAGAAAACGAATGTTGCTCCAGACATTGAGGTTTACTTTCAAGTTAGGGGTCTGGGACACAGGCTACATTGTTGAAGAGCGATCTTCCTTATTCATATGAAGAGCGACCTCAGACATATGAATGAATGAAATGGATAGATTAATAATGATGTATCTACCGAAAATTAATTCAACAAAATTTTTAGATCAAACAAGGGGTTTTTCGAGTCTGTCCTTTTCAGGCAGAGCTGCTGAGAAGGCGGGTTGTCGAGGAGAACTCTCTCTCACGTTGCTACGAGGAAGTGAGGCTGGTGAAGCCAGTTCGGCAAGAACAGATCGAAAGAGCACGCCGGAAAGATCACATTTTCACACTAGAGAAATATTTACGCTGTCATTGTGACATATCCAAGGCATCTTTGGTCATTGACAGTAAACAACACACCCTTTCTGTTGTTTAGCAGTGGATTTGAAGGGCCTATCACTTCACATTATGGCTGAACCAAAAGTTCTTGTTCTCGGTGGATGTGGTTTTATTGGGCGCAATTTGGTTGCATATTTGATAGAGAACAACCTGGCCAGCATGGTTCGTGTAGCAGACAAAGTGCCACCCAAAACAGCATGGCTTAATATCCACCCAGGGGCGGATCTATGTAGTAGGACGCTCCCCAGATCACATGACCTTTTATAATCACGTGACAAGTACTATTTAATCCGAAGCTTTGTAAAGCGTAGTTGAGTTTTCTTCGTATCCTCGTTCAGTTAAGTTATAAATCTTGAATGATTATCAAGATATGAAAATGTAAAGAGTGTGTTTCCTTGCTCTACCATCTCAATAATATAAATAGAAGCACCTCTCACATCTAGGGGGGGGGTGCTATGGGTGCTGTTATATTTTGAAATTTCAGAGCAGGCGGACACTAAATCAGAGGTTTTCATTTGTATTCCGCCGAGAAAATCAATTTCTGTCCCGTCTATTAGACTACGCCTCTAAGTCTAACAGTTTGTGAGTCAACGAATAACTTCATAGGCAATCAGTCTCAAATGTTTAATATAAAGAATATAGAAAAGCTAAGAATAACAATAAAAACAAAGCACTCACGACCTTTAGCTTGCTTGCTTTAGTATTGGCGACTTGTGGCGTCTCTGAATTAAATACTTCGAATGGCAACAGCGAAGTCTTTCAAGCGACACACGCTTCGACTTTCATCGGGAAACGGCGGCCACGATTCTTTTGGCAAGGCGGGAACGCCCACAGTAAAAAGCCTCCTACTCTAAAACAGGCAAGCTCCTTTATACCCTTTCTAAAATACAGCTAGCCAATAACAAAACAGAACATGATAACAGCCAATTAGATACTAGAATAGAACAATAGTTAAAAAGCATAAAAGTTAATAAAAGGATGTTCACGCTGATAACCACGTGGACCAGCACGTGATAGAAGTTCGATCTTCGTACCGTAACACGTCTGAGCACTTCTAGCCCGCTCTCTGTATTTTCAAAGCCAGTTAATTTACGGACCAGACTGTGCAACTTATTATCGTTGTAAAATTTCCAGCACCCCCTGGTCTGTGCTTTAGTCTCTCGCAAACTAACTATAGCCAATCGGTGATAACCTTGAGCTCCGGCGATTGTAAAGCAACCAATCGGCTTCTGATATCGCGGGTGCTCACTTTTGGCGGGATCACCCCCTATTGTCAAACGTAGTTCAAATTTTCATTTAGGCAGGCGGAAGAAGCATGTTGTAGTTGTTGTGTAGAAATGGCGATCGCCAGTCACAACAGAAGTGACGCGATTTCTTTTGAAATTTTAATAGAACAAAAGCGTGTGTAATGAGGTGAGGCCTATATTTCATTTTTTAAACTTGATGCGATGCAAGAGATCAAATTATAAACCTCTGGGTTTTTATGTTGGTGTTTATGAAACTTATATGAATCTCAATTAAATAGCCAAGAGCTCAGTCTTATCGACCTACTGATTGCCCAGAAAATTGTCATCTTCCCAAAATCATTAACCAGATATTAATTAGTACATAAACTGACAGAAACATTAATGATATTTATTTCATCTATTAAAAGTAGCTGTATTTTAAAAATGTTTATTAAGTAGTCAGAATGATGGAAGAAGAAATCAAATGTTTTATTTTATTTTAACCGAGAGAAAAGCAATTACAATTGTTTCTTAGTATCATTTTGTTGTATTTTATGTATCGGTTTCATTTGAAATAGCACATTGCCAGAAGTTGAGAAAATAATTGTTTTAAAATCAAATATTTAAAAAAACAGGTATTGACAACCCTTGCTCTTTGAATGTCCAAAAGAAATTCTAATCAGCATAAATTTTGAATATCATCACACCAGCCCCACCCAAAACTGAGCACCCCTCAAATTTTTTTCTGGATCTGCCCCTGGAGTCCACCATAAATTTTTGAAGACTATCGAGTTGTTCTCAGTCTACCTTCAACCATCAGCAAAACTAATAAGTATATCTGGGGATTATGATCTTGAAGTTTCAACAGAAGAAATCATACTCTTTGATGTAAAATGCTTCATGGCCAATACCATCCTTACGGCGGTTTGGTTTTGATGCCACTAGGTTTATTTTTTAGGCTGGAAGGTAACAAAGCAATATTTTATGCAATGACAGACACAAAATATATCTTTAATTTAGTCATACATCTTATATTTTATCATCATTCACATGCTCAATCTTTCTGACTTGGATCCTCTATTAAATGCATCTTGTAAAAAGCTGTTTTCTTACCTTTTGATTTTTGGAAAAAACTCTACTTACTATGATTTTACCAAGCTTATTAGAATAAAAAATACAAACTTTATAAAATTGTTGTAACTTTATCATTTCTTGAATCTAAAACTAGGAGCATACTTACCATAAATTCTTAAATAATAATTTCAAGTGTATATGGGCTATTTATGTCTTTCTTCTGCAGACGCTGTGACACTGGGGAGGGTATGTTTGTTTTCAAGACTAAAGATGGTGAAAGAATCCATCAATTGGTGCAAAGCTATGCACACCAACTAGCATTTGATTCTAGTAAATGCTTATCAGCTGATGACAGTGACAATGACAATTGCATTTTTCATCCACTTCCTCCAGTTCCAAGTGAGTAGTACAGTGCATTTATTAAAGCATTACAATTGAACTGTCAAAAGAATCGGATGTTTTTAAGCAGCAATTAGATGAAATTCAGATGTTCACAATTACTTTATAAATGCATGAATATGTTATCAGGCATAACCTTTTCTACTTTAGTAAGAAATAAGCACATATCTTATCTATTGTAATTGTGTGGTATGCCTCTATTTACAAGTTGTCTTAATTCGCAAGTTATTTCTGGTTTTGGCCTTTCATTTCCATAATTTGACAAACTTTCAGATACTTTGCCAATAATAGAGAGACCCAGGTATCTTGCGGCAAAAATGCTCTATCTTTAATCTATGACATTTTGATTAAAGTTTCTTCTTTGGAAAACTGTTTCCTGTTTTCTTTAATATTAAGCTCAAGCATTTAAGCTTCATAATCTACTTTTTGCTTGTTAGTTGTTTAAATGCTTGAATTTTGCTCTTGGCACTTGTAGTTACATTACTATTTGACCTTGAAAGCATTTAGACACCACAGGCTCTTCAACCGCATTCAAGGACCATGGGGCGACCACCACTGTTAATCCTTATTTTCTGCTTCAGTTGGCATTCATCAATCATTGTACCATTGCACACATAGGCCTAACCCTGATAAAGTTGTCAAATACTGTCTTTTCAAGATGATATTCACTGTAAGTCAAGCCATCCGTATTGTAAATAAAAAATATCATCTTAATTTCTTTTTCAGCCACAAGTAGATATGTCAACACCCAACCAAAAGAAACTTTGGCCATAATGGTTGAAAGTTTCTGTTTACCAGTTCCGTTTTTGGCCTCCAAAATTCTCTGAACAAATACACAGGCATTGAAAATATAGATAAAACCTCATATGCCATGATTTTCTCTACTACAAAATTCATATTTTCACAATATTGTTGACTCTATTTGTTCAACAATGTTCATTAAATAAATCAACTTGCTTTTTACATTTTTAGTTAGGTCATACCAATTTATGCTACTACGACCATTATAAAATGGTCAATTTTGTTTGGTTCAATTTTTGGTCCTCAATCAAAATTAGTTTTATAATCTTCGCTTCTCTCGGCTTCATTTCCCCAAAAGCTGCTATCTTCTGGCACATTTTTCTACGAAATAATTACAAATCATCTTTTAATGTTTAAATTTACATGGCGTTACAGGCTACTAATCGCAGCGCTGTTTTCAAAGAGGCACTATCGAATAACTAACTCCCGTGTGCGTGAAACTCGTACGGTGCAGAAATGCAAGGAGAATTCACGCAATGACGAAACAATGAATCTTGCTTGGAATCAATTTTCCAAATACGCAGCAATTTAATGAAAAGTGGCAAAATAATACATATCATTAGATTTGTCAACAATTTCCAACAATCTAAAAATGGAAGGTTATGAGTTGTTCTAATGGCCTAAAGTCTCTTTTACCAAACAAGATTCAATGATATGTATTACTGAAGGGAAGTATTTTTTTTTTGACTGTTCTATGGCCATAAAGCAACAGCATCCTGAACGTCAATCCTAGCCAGAAAAGCTGAAACAATACAATAATATCGGCCAAAAGTTCATCTCCAATAAGCTTCATCTCCAAGTCATCATTGCTGTTGCTCTATTCTCCCTCTCTTCTCACGTACAATTTTGTTTCCTTCATTAGAAGTGTTTAAATTGTCACTGACAATCATGCAGTATTAAGCAAAACTGTAAAAGAAGAGGGGAGGAGAAACAAATTTTAAATCTATGCTACTTTTGTTTAGGTGTTCCAACAATTCACCGTTGCGAAATGGCAATCATATTTTTGCGGCCCGTTGCAACTGTTGCTAGGTCGTTGATACTCTTTCTCTACCCATAGTAACACAAATAAACATGACAGATACGATAACACTAGTTAACCTAAAATAATATGCTAACACAACTAAACTTACCAAATTTAAGTTCGATTCAAGTGCCTTGGTTTTCCCGTCAGTACTGCTCAATTTTCCTCCATGCTCAACCAATTCTCTGCTCATTTCGTGTTCCAATCTGTCACATTTTTCACTCAGTTCCTTTTTCTCAGCAGATAGCAAATCAATCGTTCCTTGGAGCCCTTCAAGCTCATAACATGCCTCATCATATTTGCCGCGAAACTTTATTGCATCGACCATTGAAACCGTGTACACATTCTCCATTGCCCGTAAATTATTCTTTGCTTTTCGTAGCTCTTCATTTAGCGACTCATTCTGCTCTTCCAAATTCACAAAGCTTCTTAGACGAAATTTCAAATTGTCAATCTCAACTGAAAGATCAGCTTTTCTTAAATTTAAAGACGAAATTGTTCCACGTTGCTCTATGGACACCTCTTGAGTCAGTTTATGTTCTCTTTCAAGGTGATCCAACTTGACGCGATAATCGGTAATTTTAGATATTAAACTGTCATTTTCGTCTTGTGCCTCCAATAGCCCTAAGTGTTCTGTTTCCCACTTCTTTTGTAGCTGAAATATTCCTTCTTCTATATGTGTTCTCTCCTCATCCTTTTGCTTGACAATGTCTTCGATCTTTGAAAGCTCAGTCAAGCATTTTTTCATCTCTTCTTGTGTTTTCTTCTCTTGAATTTCCAATTCATTTAATTTGAAAGACTTGACCAATAGCTCCTCATTTTCTTTTTCGAGAAGCCCAAGTAAAACTTCGTCTTTGTTTTTATCCTTCATAAGCTTATCGGCTTGCAAACGAAGCTGCTCATTGTCGGTCTCCAAATTAAATTGATACTCTTTCATACCTTTTTGCATATTGACTTCCTGTTCAAGTTGCTTGCTTAAAGCTTCCACTTTTTTACAGAGCTCTTCGTTCAATAAAGCCAGCCGTTTGTTTTCATGGACGACATCTTCCTTTTCCACTCGCTGCTTTGCTGCACCATGCAGGCGTGATTCTATTCGTTTGAATCCATCGTCAAGATAGTTGAAAGAACATTCGATTTCTTCAAGCAATTTCACAAATTGGTTGCAGTTTTTTTTAAGCCTTTCAGCTTCTTCATCATACACAGAAGTACCAGTTCTGGACAGTACCACCTTGTCGTAGGGACCGAGTTTCTTTGATGAAGCAGCGTTATTCCCTGCAAACAGAGTGAAACCATAGTCAAGATTTCCTTTCTCGTTTTCTACTGAAATTTTCATGCTAAATAGAAATACGCTAGACCGATTGAACCAACTGTTTTCTCTTTAAACAATTATTTAGCTAATGGTTATAGCTTCAATTTATCATGAAAGTCGACTTGGATTGGTTGTCTTGTTTTTTCCAATCAGCGATCGTTAACTTAACTCTCACCATATTAAAGAGTGCAAGAGAGCAAATGTCTATACCATAACTCTAGTAAAGGTAACTGTTTCAGCCAATCAGGATTTTTGTTTACATTTTAACAATTTTGCCTTTCAGAGGATACAATTCAAGAGTCGAAATTTCTTTGATAGACTAAACATAAAATGGCTTCTAATAATACCTGACGGATATTGCTTCTCGAGAGAGCCACTTGCGATTTGTTCCAATGATGTGGAACCTTCGTCACCTTTTGGCACAAGTTCTTTTGATGTTGGAATATTCCAGTAATTGATTGACAATGACTTTTCTTTTTCTTGAATGACATTGTTATTCCATTCGCTCGCCTCCTCCTTATAAACAGGCAGTTCCTGCTTCGGCTTTTCTGATGGATCTGAAAGAATTGTAAAAATTGGTGGAAATGATGACACCTTCATCTACTCAATATTTTGAAAGCAGTAGGTTTTAGCGCTCCATGAAAAGAAAGAGAAAATGTGCATATTGAAAAAAAAATGAAACATAACGTACCAGACGACCCCTGGTTTACGTCAATTGGAGCAGATGAAGAGAAAGCTAATGGAGGTTCCAATAAAACCGAAGGCTCTTCTTCATCCTCCTCAAAGAGAAGATCTGGTATCTCTTCTGCAGGTTGGGGCTCTGAAGTAAATCAAAAAACAATCAATAAATTCGAATAGGAAGAGATGAGTAATCTCAAAGATCATTAGAAACCATTTACCATTACATTCTATTGATGCGTTAAAAAGAAGTTTCTCACATACCTGCAGAAGTCAGTTCTGCTTCTAGTTGAATTAATGATGGGGTGACTTGTTCAACTTTAGGCTGGTTGGATGATTGGGTTTCAAAGTCAGCAAAAACCAACGATATTTCCTGTTCAGCAACGATCTCTTCTCCTGAATACTCTTCTGCATCCTCCTCGAAGAGAAGATCTGGTATCTCCTCTGCAGGATGGAGCTCTGGAATAAATGAAAGAACAATCAATAAAATCGAATACGAAGAGATGAGTAATCTCAAAGATCATTAGAAACCATTTAACATTCATTACATTCTATTGATGCCTGAAAGAATTTTCTCACATACCTGCAGAAGTCAGTTCTGCTTCTAGTTGATTTAATGATGGGGTGACTTGTTCAACTTCGGGCTGGTTGGATGATTGGGTTTCAAAGTCAGCAAAAACCAACGATATTTCCTGTTCAGCAACGATCTCTTCTTCTGAATACTCTTCTTCATCCTCCTCGAAGAGAAGATCTGGTATCTCCTCTGCAGTTTGGGGCTCTGAAGTAAATCAAAGAACAATCAATAAAATCGAATACGAAGAGATGAGTAATCTCAAAGATCATTAGAAACCATTTACCATTACATTCTATTGATGCGTTAAAAAGAAGTTTCTCACATACCTGCAGAAGTCAGTTCTGCTTCTAGTTGAATTAATGATGGGGTGACTTGTTCAACTTCGGGCTGGTTGGATGATTGGGTTTCAAAGTCAGCAAAAACCAACGATATTTCCTGTTCACCAACAATCTCTTCTTCTGAATACTCTTCTTCATCCTCCTCGAAGAGAAGATCTGGTATCTCCTCTGCAGGTTGGGGCTCTGAAGTAAATCAAAGAACAATCAATAAAATCGAATACGAAGAGATGAGTAATCTCAAAGATCATTAGAAACCATTTACCATTACATTCTATTGATGCGTTAAAAAGAAGTTTCTCACATACCTGCAGAAGTCAGCTCTGCTTCAAGTTGAATTAATGATGGGGTGACTTGTTCAACTTGGGGCTGGTTGGATGATTGGGTTTCAAAGTCAGCAAAAACCAACGATATTTCCTGTCCACCAACAATCTCTTCTTCTGAATACTCTTCTTCATCCTCCTCGAAGAGAAGATCTGGTATCTCCTCTGCAGGTTGGGGCTCTGAAGTAAATCAAAGAACAATCAATAAAATCGAATACGAAGAGATGAGTAATCTCAAAGATCATTAGAAACCATTTAACATTACATTCTATTGATGCGTTAAAAAGAGGTTTCTCACATACCTGCAGAAGTCAGTTCTGCTTCTAGTTGAATAAGCGATGGGGTGACTTGTTCAACTTCGGGCTGGTTGGATGATGAGGTTTCAAAGTCAGCCATAACCAACGAGATTTCCTGTTCATCAATGATCTCTTCTCCTGAATACTCTTCTCCATCCTCCTCGAAGAGAAGATCTGGTATCTCCTCTGCTGGTTGGGGCTCTGAAATCAATGGATTGAGAAATACTGGTGATTTATTTTGAACTTGGAATAATGAATTTTTCAGTATTAGTCTGTTGTGTTAAAATAGGTACCTTGTTTTTGAATGATATATGATTCTATTTCTTCTATTGTAAGCATACTTTTGAAAATGAGTGACTGCCTTAACCAAGGAACTAAATGATTGTAAACAATCTTTAGATACCTAAGAACTGACAGAATGCATAAAAAAAGGAAAGAGAAAGTCATAATTTACCGATGTTAATGCATATTTCGATGACTTCCTGAGATTCTAAGCTTACAGAGTTGTCGGGTTGGCTACATCTGTCAATTCGCCTGCTTGATGACCTTAATTCTAGACCAGAATCATGCGAATTCTCGTGAAATGCAACGACTTCGTTGTCTTCTTCGTGCATAGCTGCATTTACACTCCCATCTTCATTTGTCATCAATGACGACTTGATGTTCAAGAGATTTGGATCTGAAAGATATTTTTCAATCTTAAAGACGTAACTTATTTTATAACCAATTCACTGAGGCTATGCGAGTATGGTGTTTGAAATTCTAATTATTTTAGGCAAGGTTTATGTCTTTGGCTACTGCAGAAAGGTACCCAACCTTTGCTTCAGGAAATATGTGACCGCCGCAAAAGTTGAGCGTTTATTTTGAAGGTGTTAGTTACATTTTTCTAATTTTTTCTTAAATCCTTCATTTTTTTAATGCTTGTAGATTCTTCAAGCTTTAATCCTTAATTTATTCTTTTATTCTCAAACGTTTTGCTTCTCTGCGAGTATTACTTGTTGCTCCCTGGAGTTCCCAGTTCGTGACTTCAAATCAGACTTTTCAGTCCGGTATTTTGAATCCACTTTACCAAGCTTGAACAGTTGTGCACCTTCAGCCATAAAGAAAATATGGGACGTGGCTCCATTTTGAAAGCATGACCTCTTATTGTACCCCGACGAATCTTTTTCATTACACATTTTTAAATATATTCTTCAAATTAGGCAAGAATACATTACAGATATATGGAATAGCTTTTAACAAACCTACCGATGAATTCAATTCTCCTCTCGTGCTTTGATCTATAAGTCTGGAGCATTTCATATATCCTAGAAAAATGATTGAGATTGTATTAGTGTGGGTTTGCTGTTCTTTTCCAAAACGATTTTATGGAAAACGGCTGAATTTTACATTGGTTGCGTTCACTATGAAATTGTCACAAAGGCTTTGAGAGTTTGTTTTTTACTACAACTAACAATTCACTCCTCATTAGAACCTTAAACTTAAGATTCTTAATGCTAAAACAAGTATAGCTTTGTCAGTTTACTAGCTCAGATTTCTGATGAAATTTTCAATTGTATTGCTATACCTTTTCTGGCGAAATTGAAGAGCCTTGTCCTCTGCGAGGCTGCTGTATCTTGTACGGTAGATCTCTGCACCATAGCGTAAGAGGATCTCAACACATTCTTCTTCTCCTTTGACGATCGCCAGCAACAAGGGGGTCCTGTGTTGAAAAAGCAAAATATCAAGTATTTACATTTCGTTACATATAACTTTTATATGCTTTCTTAATATTGGATCATTAGCAACACCAATTGAAATAATTAGATAAGAACCTTTTTTAGATTGGCTAAATAACGAGGAGCAATAAATCTATATATTGAGGCCTTGTGCAATGTTAACAAAGTCAGTTGAAGTATGCTATTTTAACGAACAACTACAAAATTGATTTCCATAAATCCTTTAAAAATTGATTCAAACCATACTTACTTTCCGATCATCTCTCTGATTTCTGTTTCTGCTCCACTTTTCACTAGCAATAAAACCACATTTGGCAACCCAGCAAGGACTGCTTCGTGCAGTGGCGTAGATATATGCTGTGAAAATTCAAGTTTTATGAGTGGGAGTTCTTAGGTATTTATGAATGCATGCATGCTTTACACCAATCAATATATGAATGCTACATTTTAATGATTTTTAGAGTTAGAGCATCAAAGATTCAGCATAGGTTAATGAGTAAGAGAGGCTCGTAAATCATCATCTGTATTTATAGATATCTTGCGCTGTTTCTAGTTGTAGCCTTGTTATTCTGATTACCCTATGGTGTTGATCATAGAGTTCTACTTTTACAAGGCATTACCAAACAAGAAACCATTCCGGAATCGTTACGATATCGTGGATTGTGTTGACTTGCTCTGAAATCTTAATCAAGATAGTTTGTGATGAAGCAGTGTCTCATTCTTGATACTTGTTGTGGAAACTAGTTTCATCAATAATGCAAGAAAGAGCTTTTTCTAGTTATGTTGAAGATCTTTTAATAACAGAGAAGAGGCTTTCAATTATCACACTTTCTATTTCGGCTGTCTTTGTTCAGGTGTACTTTTAACCAGCGTACAAGAATAAACTAATAGCAAGGTGACTTACCATATCTCTTGCATTCACATTCACATGCACTTGTTTTACCAGATATTCTGCAATCTCCATTTTCTTTCTGAAAATGGCGTAATGCAGTGGTGTGGTCCCTGCGTGGTCAGGTCGGTTGAAGTCAAACTCTATTCCGTAGAATACTTTGACTATATCCAAATGTCCGTTTTTGATTGCCTGTTCAAAAAGAATCATCATTAGGATTGGCGACACATTACAACAAAAGGAAAGAGATCAAATTCAGCCACTATCCTCTCTACTTTAAAAATGTTGGTTTAAAAAAGAAAATGATCTATAAAGTTGTCGGAAATTGTTACCTTAAATAGCAGTGAGGGGTGCCAACGTGAAAGGAAAGGTAGATTGCAAAAATTGACACTAACGAACAGGACCATATTTAGAGAGAGATATATCTTACCATAAAAATAGGACTCCTCCCAAATCTGTCAATAGTGATTTTGCCATCAGCATCCAAAATGAGCCGTACCACTTGAATTCTGCCGGCGAGGCATCCATAATGCAGTGCCGTGCTGCAAAATTGCAATAGAATTTATGCAACCTTTATCTATAGATAACTAAAGAGACTAACGTTTTTCACGAAGAAAGCAAAAACTCAAATTGCTACATAGAAAATTAAAGCATCAAAGAAAATAATAGTTCTAAGTTTGTAGACCCCTTTGAAAGGCCAAAAATATCACAGATTTCTTTCCAGGAAAGATAAAAATTTAAGGGAGGGGGATAAACATTTATAGGCACTTTAAAGACACAACAAATGACACAAGACACAAATAAAATGTACACTAGTGGTGAGATATAAAGTAAAAGTAATGTGTAATAATTTTATTGATGCTAGATAGCACGAATACAAATGATTTGAATTCGTTTAAAAGGTTAAAATATATATGAAACAGATAAGGACTATTAACAAAATCTGTTAAAGAATAGAATAAAATGTATTTAAAAAGGAATTGTCAGAATATCTTGGAAACATTTCAAACTAATATGTTCTGCTTTATTATTACTTGATTTATCATAAAGAAAATAGATTAAAACGAGGAATAAATAAAGCTGATTGCCAGATAAAGTTGAATTGAATATGTCTTCTTTAATTAGTTAGTTCTCTAAATATTAAGACATCCTATTGTTAAAAACTTTTAAGAAGAACATACCGTCCTTCGACATCCTTCTTGTTGATATCAACTCGTCTTTTCTTTAAAAGACTTTGCAATTTCTGAATCTTGTTCTTGTACGCGGCTCGGTGTAACCTTGGAAGATCCCAAAGGTTTAAGCCGTCTTCATTCGTACTCGCTGTTGAGCGGTGAAAAAACTTAGACAACATTGTCAATCCTTCGCAACCGACGTTCACAACGCAACTGATTAAAAATGTTCACCGAAGATGATAAGTTACAAATTGTTCGTAATTTGACGTCATATCAATGAAGGATTATCCATCGTCATAGTTGATTTGGAAGCGAAAAGCCTGGTACCTAATTTGCGTCTCTACAAAAAGTGTTTCCAAAGCAGAATTTGGCAGAAGAGCTAATTAAAAGAAATGAAGAACAAGTCTTACTGCTAAAATTATCAAAAAACCTTTCAATAATGGTTGTTCATTGATAGACTGTGTATTTATAAGCATCGGGTTGTTAAAGCAGACAGTTTTCAGATCTTACGTCACTTTTACCGCTTGAATACGAGGTTACTCTTGGTCTCTTTTGCGGAAGCAATTTGTTAGTGTTTTTGAAAACAGTGTGAGAATAGGATGCCTCCTTGGAGGCACAAAAAAGGAAAATAGATAATGAAATACCACAGAGCAAGATCTGAAGATTCCCACAATAATAGCTAACATCATTGGGTCTTTGGGAATCTGCAAAACAGACGTAGTAATAGTATCATTGCATAGCTTTTGCCAAAGACAATAAAGATAAGCTGGGAGAAAATGTCCAAAAATCTATTAAACAATTTTATTCAGATTAATTTTCTGGAAGAAGGGCAACTAAAACGAATCCAATGAATACCGTTTGAAACCTAAGTTTTATCCAGGAAAATTGTTCGACCACCAGAAGAATCGCTTACTTTTCGATTTTACACAAACAAAATGTTTTCTTGTAAACCTCAGAGTACGGGAAGGATTTGCATTTTCAATTCTGATAAGATAAAACCTTATCTTGTCGATAATTCATACAAGTTCATTTTTAACAACTTAGAATTACTATTCAAAACAAATATCTACGATAAAATGTTCACTGCGAAATCTCAGAAGCCATTTCGTTTCTAAACTCATGGGGGAGGAAACAATTAAAGAATTCAACAGCTCGTTATATTTTCCATTGCCAATGAATCATCAAAAACATTAGAAAAATAGTCCAAAAAATTATGAAGCGTTCATAGTAGGATCAGTACAGCACATAGAGGCCCCATGGAGAGCTTGGATTACTCGGGTGTAAAGGGCGAGAGAAAAGAAATAATAGTGAACTTGAGATTCTGTTGTTTATTGATTAAGGAGAAACAGCAAGGGATACATATTGTATGTAGAAAATGCATAGAAAACGAATGTTGATCCAGATATTTGAGGTTTACTTTCAAGTTAGGGGTCTGGGACACAGGCTACATTGTTCAAGAGCGATCTTCCTTATTCGGACACAGGCTGTCAAAGTTCCCGAAGAGCGCCCACAGACATATGAATGAAGGAAATGGATAAATTAATAATGATGTCCATTCGTCTTAATTTGTACCCTTCAAATGCAAGTAAATAAAGAAAAGGCTTAATTTAAATGAGGCCAAATTCTGTCTGTGACATATTCAAGGCATCTTTGGTCATTGACAGTAAACAACACACCCTTTCTGTTTAGCAGTGGATTTGAAGGGCCTATCACTTCACATTATGGCTGAAGCAAAAGTTCTTGTTCTCGGTGGATGTGGTTTTGTTGGGCGCAATTTGGTTGCATATTTAATAGAGAACAACCTGGCTAGCATGGTTCGTGTAGCAGACAAATGCCACCCCAAACAGCATGGCTTAATATCCACCCAGAGGCGGATCTAGGGGGGGTCCTATGGGTGCTTGAGCAACCGTCAAATCATTCAGGATGTGATATTTTGAAATTTCAGAGTAGGCGGACACTAAATTAGAGGTTTTCATTTGTCTTCCCCCGAGAAAATTAATTTCTGTCCCGTCTGAGCATTTCTAGCCCACTCTCTGTGTTTTCAAAGCCAGTAAATTTACGGACCAGACTGTGCTGCTTTTTATCGTTTCTAAAATTTCCATCACCCCTTGGTCTGTGCTTTAGTCTTTCGCAAACTAACTATAGCCAATCAGTGATGACCTTGAGCACCAGTGATTGAAAAGCAACCAATCGGCTTCTGATATCGCAGGTGCTCACTTTTGGCGGGAGCACCCCCTATTGTCAAACGTAGTTCAAATTTTCATTTAGGCAGGCGGAAGAAGCATGTTGTAGTTGTTGTGTAGAAATGGCGATCGCCAGTCACAACAGAAGTGACGCGATTTCTTTTGAATAGAACGAAAGCGTGTGTAATGAGGTGAGGCCTATATTTCATTTTTTAAACTTGAGGCTTTTAATTTGGTGTTTATGAAACTTCTATGAATCTCAATTAAATAGCCAAGAGCTCAGTCTTACCGACCTACTGATTGCCCAGAAAATTGTCATCTTCCCAAAATCATTAACCAGATATTAATTAGTACATAAACTGACAGAAACATTAATGATATTTATTTCATCTATTAGAAGTAGCTGTATTTTAAAAAAGTTTATTAAGTAGTCAGAATGATTGAAGAAGAAATCAAATATTTATTGTTTTTATTTTAACCGAGAGAAAAGAAATCACAATTGTTTCTTAGTATCATTTTGTTGTATTTTATGCATCGGTTTCATTTGAAAAATCACATTGCCGGAAGTTGAGCAGATAATTGTTTTAAAATCAAATATTGAAAAAACAGGTATTGACAACCCTTTCTCTTTGAATGTCCAAAAGAGATTCTAATCAGCATAAACTTTGAAGGGCATGACAGCAGCCCCACCCAAAACTGAGCACCCCTCAAATTTTTTTCTGGAGCCGCCCCTGTGAGCCCACCATAAGAAAATCTTTGAAGACTATCGAGTTGTTCTCAGTCTACCTTCAACCATCAGCAAAATTAAGTATATCTGGGGATTGTGAACTTGAAGTTTCAACAGAAGAAATCATACTCTTTGATGTAAAATGCTCAAATGTGAGACTTGTTTCATGGCCAATACCATCCTTACGGCGGTTTGGTTTTGATGCCACTAGGTTTACTTTTGAGACTGGAAGTTAACAAAGCAATATTTTATGAAATGACAGGCACAAAATATATCTTTAATTTAGTCATACATTATATTTTATCATAATTCACATGCTCAAACTTTCTGACTTGGATCCTCTTTGAAATGCATCTTGTAGAAGCTGTTTTTTTACCTTTTGATTTTGGAAAATTCTGCTTACTATGATTTTACCAAGCTTATTAGAATAAAAAATACAAACTTTGTAAAATTACTGTAACTTTATCATTTCTTGAATCTAAAACTAGGAGCATACTTACCATAAATTCTTAAATAATGATTTCAAGTGTATGTGGGTTATTTATGTCTTTCTTCTGCAGACGCTGTGACACTGGGGAGGGTATGTTTGTTTTCAAGACTAAAGATGGTGAAAGAATCCATCAATTGGTGCAAAGCTATGCACACCAACTAGCATTTGATTCTAGTAAATGCTTATCAGCTGATGACAGTGACAATGACAATTGCATTTTTCACCCACTTCCTCCAGTTCCAAGTGAGTAGTACAGTGCATTTATTAAAGCATTACAATTGAACTGTCAAAAGAATCGGATGTTTTTAAGCAGCAATTAGATGAAATTCAGATGTTCACAATTACTTTATAAATCCATGAATATGTTATCAGGCATAACCTTTTCTACTTTAGTAAGAAATAAGCACATATCTTATCTATTGTAATTGTGTGGTATGCCTCTATTTACAAGTTGTCTTATTTCGCAAGTTATTTCTGGTTTTGGTCTTTAGTTTCCATGATTTAACAAACTTTCAGATAGTTTGCCAATAACAGAGAGACCCAGGTATCTTGCAGCAAAAATGCTCTATCTTTAATCTATGACATTTTAATTAAAGTTTCTTCTTTGGAAAACTGTTTCCTGTTTTCTTTAATATTAAGCTCAAGCATTGAAACTTCATATAATCTACTTTTTGCTTGTTAGTTGTTTCAATGCTCGAATTTTGAACTTGGCACTTGGTTGTTACATTACTATTTGACCTTGAAAGCATTTAGACACCACAGGCTCTTCAACCGCATCCAAGGACCATGGGGCGACCACCACTTTTAATCCTTATTTTCTGCTTCAGTTGGCATTCATCAATCATTGTACCATTGCACACATAGGCCTAACCCTGATGAAGTTGTCAAATACTATATTTTCAAGATGATATTCACTGTAAGTCAAGCCACCCGTATTGTAAATAAAAAATATCATCTTAATTTCTTTTTCAGCCACAAGTAGATATGTCAACACCCAACCAAAAGAATCTTTGGCCATAGTGATTTAAAGTTTCTGTTTATCAGTTCCGTTTTTTGCCTTCAAGAATTCTCTGAACAAATACACAGGCATTGAAAATATAGATAAACCCTCATATGCCATGATTTTCTCTACTACAAAATTCATATTATCACAATATTGTTGACTCTATTTGTTCAACAATGTTCATTAAATAAATCAACTTGCTTTTTACATTTTAAGGTAAGTCATACCAATTTGTGCTACCACGACCATTATAAAATGGTCAATTTTGTTTGGTTCGATTTTTGGTCCTCAATCAAAATTAGTTTTATAATCTTCGCTTCTCTTGGCTTCATTTCCCCAAAAGCTGCTATCTTCTGGCACATTTTTCTACGAAATAATTACAAATCATCTTTTAATTTTTAAATTTACATGGCGTTGCAGGCTACTAATCGCAGCGCTGTTTTCAAAGAGGCGCTATCGGATAACTAACTCCCGTCTGCGTGAAACTTGTACGGTGCAGAATGACAAAACAATGAATCTTGCTTGAATATCAAGGCTTCTTGAGCATTTTCCAAATACGCAGCAATTTGATAAAAACGGACAAAAGAATACCTATCATTAGATTTGTCAACAATTTCTGACAATCTAAGAATGGAAGGTTCTGCGTTGTTCTAATTGCCTAATATCTCTTTTACCAAACAAGATTCAATGATAGGTATTACTGATAGAAATTTTTTTTTAAGGGACTGTTATATGGCCAAAAAGCAACAGCATCCTGAACTTCAATCCTAGCCAGAAAAGCTGGAACAATACAATAATATCGGCCAAAAGTTCACCATCCTAGGATTTAACTTCATCTCCAAGTCATCATTGCTGTTGCTCTATTCTCCCTCTCTCCTCACGTACAATCTTGTTTCTTTCATTAGAAGTGTTTGTGCATCCAGTCTTAGGATGTCACTGACAAACATGCAGTATTAAGCAAAACTGTAGGGGAGGAGGGGAGGAGAAACAACTTTCAGATCTATGCTTCCTTTTTTTTGGTGTTCCAACAATTCACCTTTCCGAACTGGCAATCATATTTTTGCGGCCCGTTGCAACTGTCGCTAGGTCGTCAATACTCTTTTTCTACCCATCGTAACACAAATAAACATGACAGATGACAGAACTAAACTTACCAAATTTAAGTTTGATTCAAGTGCCTTGGTTTTCCCGTCAGTACTGTTCAATTTTCCTTCATGCTCAACCAATTCTCTTGTCATTTCGTTTTCCAATCTGTCACATTTTTCACACAGTTCTTTTTTCTCAGCAGATAGCAAATCAACCGTTGCTTTTAAGCCTTCAAGCTCATAACATGCCTCATCATATTTGCCGCGAAACTTTATCGCATCGGCCATTGAAACCGTGTACACATTCTCCATTGCCCGTAAATTGTTCTTTGCTTTTCGTAGCTCTTCATTTAGCGCCTCATTCTGCTCTTCCAAATTCACAAAGCTTCTTAGACGAAATTTCAAATTGTCAATCTCAACTGAAAGATCAGCTTTTCTTAAGTTTAAAGAGGAAATTGTTCCACGTTGCTCTATGGACACCTCTTGAGTCAGTTGATGTTCTTTTTCAAGGTGATCCAACTTGAGGCGATAATCGGAAATTTTAGATATTAAACTGTCATTTTCGTCTTGTGCCTCCAATAGCCTTAAATGTTCTCTTTCCCACTTCTTTTGTAGCTGAAATATTCCTTCTTCAAGATGTGTTCTCTCCTCATTCTTTTGCTTGACAATGTCCTCGATCTTTGAAAGCTCAGTCAAGAATTTTTTCATCTCTTCTTGTGTTTTCTTCTCTTGAATTTCCAATTCATTTAATCTGAAAGACTTGACCAATAGCTCCTCATTTTCTTTCTCGAGAAGCCCAAGTAAAACTTCATCTTTTTTTTTATCCTTCATAAGCTTATCGGCTTGCAAACAAAGCTGCTCATTGTCGGTCTCCAGGTTAAATTGATACTCTTTCATACCTCTCTGCATGTTGACTTCCTGTTCAAGTTGCTTGCTTAAAACTTCCACTTTTTTACAGAGCTCTTCGTTCAATAAAGCCAGCCGTTTGTTTTCATGGACGACATCTTCCTTATCCACTCGCTGCTTTGCTGCACCATGCAGGCGTGATTCTATTCGTTTGAATCCATCGTCAACATAGTTGAAAGAACATTCGATTTCGTCAAGCAATTTCACAAATTGGTTGCAGTTTGTCTTAATCTTTTCAGCTTCTTCATCATACACAGAAGTACCAGTTCTGGATAGTACCACATTGTAGTAGGGACCGAGTTTCTTCGATGAAGCTGCGTTATTCCCTGCAAACAGAGTGAAACCATAGTCAAGATTTCTGCTGAAATTTTCATGCTAACTAGAAATACTCTAGACCGATTGAACCAACTGTTTTATCTTTAAACAATTTTTTAACTAATGGTCATAGCGTCAATTTATCATGAAAGTCGACTTTGATTGGTTGTCTTGTTTTTACAAATCAGCGACCGTTAAACTCTCAGCAAATTAAAGAGTCCAAGCGAGCAAATGTCTGTATCATAACTCTAGTAAGGGGAACTGTTTCAGCCAATTAGGAGTTTTGTTTACATTTTAGTAATTTTGCCTTTCAGAGGATACAATTCGAGAGTCGAAATTTCTTTGATAGACTAAACACAAAATGGCTTTTGATAATACCTGACGGATATTGCTTCTCGAGAGAGCCACTTGCGATTTGTTCCAATGATGTGGAACCTTCGTCACCTTTTGGCACAAGTTCTTTTGATGTTGGAATATCCCAGAAATTGATTGACAATGACTTTTCTTTTTCTTGAATGACATTGTTATTCCATTCGCTCGCCTCCTCCTTATAAACAGGCAGTTCCTGCTTCGGCTTTTCTGATGGATCTGAAAGAATTGCAAAAATTGGTGGAAATGATGACACCTTCATCTGCTCAATATTCTGAAAGCAGTAGGTCTAATTGCTCGAAGAAAATGTGCATATTGAAAAAAATGAAACATAACGTACCAGACGATCCCTGCTTTACGTCAATTGGAGCAGATGAAGAGAAAGATAATGGAGGTTCCAATACAACCGAAGGCTCTTCTTCATCCTCCTCAAAGAGAAGATTTGGTATCTCTTCTGCAGGTTGGGGCTCTGAAGAAAATCAAAGAACAATCAATAAAATCGAATACGAAGAGATGAGTAATCTCAAAGATCATTAGAAACCATTTACCATTACATTCTATTGATGCCTAAGAAAGAAGTTTCTCACATACCTGCAGAAGTCAGTTCTGCTTCTAGTTGAATTAATGATGGGGTGACTTGTTCAACTTCAGGCCATGGCTGGTTGGATGTTGGGCTTTCAAAGTCAGCCACAACCAACGAGATTTCTTGTTCATCGAAGATCTTTTCTTCCGAATTTTCTTCTTCATCCTCCTCGAAGAGAAGATCTGGTATCTCTTCTGCAGGTTGGGGCTCTGAAGAAAATCAAAGAACAATCAATAAAATCGAATACGAAGAGATGAGTAATCTCAAAAAACATTAGAAACCATTTACCATTACATTCTATTGACGCCTTAAAAAGAAGTTTCTCACATACCTGCAGAAGTCAGTTCTGCTTCTAGTTGAATAAGTGGTGGGGTGACTTTTTCAACTTCAAGGAATGGCTGGTTGGATGATGGGGTTTCAAAGTCAGCCAAAACCACCGAGATTTCCTGTTCAGCAACGATCTCTTCTCTTGAATACTCTTCTTCATCCTCCTCAAAGAGAAGATCTGGTATCTCCTCTGCAGGTTGGGGCTCTGAAGTAAATCAAAAAACAGTCAATAAAATCGAATACTAAGAGATGAGGAATCTCAAAGATCATTAGAAAACATTGACCATTGCATTCTATTGCTGCCTAAAAAAGAAGTTTCTCACATACCTGCAGAAGTTAGTTCTGCCTCAAATTGAACGAGTGATGGGGTGACTTGATCAACTTCAGGCAATGGCTGGTTCGATGATTGGGTTTCAAAGTCAGTCACAACCAACGAAATTTCCTGTTCATCGATGATCTCTTCTCCTGAATACTCTTCTTCATCCTCCTCAAAGAGAAGATCTGGTATCTCTTCTGCAGGTTGGGGCTCTAAAGTAAATAAACGAACAATCAATAAAATTGAATACGAAGAGATGAGTAATCTCAAAGATCATTAGAAACCATTTAACATTACATTCTATTGATGCCTGAGAAAGAAGTTTTTCACATACCTTCAGAAGTCAGTTCTGTCTCAAAGTGAACGAGTGATGGGGTGACTTGTTCAACTTCAGGCAATGGCTGGTTGGATGATGGGCTTTCAAAGTCAGCCACAACCAACGAGATTTCTTGTTCATCGATGATCTTTTCTTCCGAATTTTCTTCTTCATCCTCCTCAAAGAGAAGATCTGGTATCTCCTCTGCAGGTTGGGGCTCTGAAGTAAATCAAAGAACAATCAATAAAATCGAATACGAAGAGATGAGTAATCTCAAAGATCATTAGAAACCATTTAACATTACATTCTATTGATGCCTGAGAAAGAAGTTTCTCACATACCTTCAGAAGTCAGTTCTGTCTCAAAGTGAACGAGTGATGGGGTGACTTGTTCAACTTCAGGCAATGGCTGGTTGGATGATGGGGTTTCAAAGTCAGCCACAACCAACGAGATTTCTTGTTCATCGATCATCTTTTCTTCCGAATTCTCTTCTTCATCCTCCTCAAAGAGAAGATCTGGTATCTCCTCTGCAGGTTGGGGCTCTGAAGTAAATCAAAGAACAATCAATAAAATCGAATACGAAGAGATGAGTAATCTCAAAGATCATTAGAAACCATTTAACATTACATTCTATTGATGCCTGAGAAAGAAGTTTTTCACATACCTTCAGAAGTCAGTTCTGTCTCAAAGTGAACGAGTGATGGGGTGACTTGTTCAACTTCAGGCAATGGCTGGTTGGATGATGGGGTTTCAAAGTCAGCCACAACCAACGAGATTTCTTGTTCATCGATGATCTTTTCTTCCGAATTCTCTTCTTCATCCTCCTCGAAGAGAAGATCTGGTATCTCCTCTGCAGGTTGGGGCTCTGAAGTAAATCAAAGAACAATCAATAAAATCGAATACGAAGAGATGAGTAATCTCAAAGATCATTAGAAACCATTTAACATTACATTCTATTGATGCCTGAGAAAGAAGTTTCTCACATACCTTCAGAAGTCAGTTCTGTCTCAAAGTGAACGAGTGATGGGGTGACTTGCTCAACTTCAGGCAATGGCTGGTTGGATGTTGGGCTTTCAAAGTCAGCCACAACCAACGAGATTTCTTGTTCATCGATGATCTTTTCTTCCGAATTTTCTTCTTCATCCTCCTCAAAGAGAAGATCTGGTATCTCGAGAGTTAGAAAACCTTGTGGAGCTACGTCCCCATGTGAATGAACCTCCACTCTAGAAAACCTTTGTGGAGCTACGGCCCATATTTTCTTTATGGACCGAAGGTGCACAATCTGTTCAAGCTTGGTAAAGTGGATTCAAAAATACCGGACTGAAAAGTCTGATATTGAAGTCACGAACTGGAACTCCAGGAGCAACAAGTATACTCGCAGAGGAGCAAAAAGAGTTTGAGACATAAAGGAATAAATTTAAGGATTAAAGCTTGAAGAAATCTACAAGCATTAAAAAAAATGAAGGATTTAAAGAATAAATTAGAATGTAACTTCACCTTCAAAATATAAACGCTTAACCTTCGCGGCGGTCACATATTTCGTGAAGCAAAGGTTGGGTACCTTTTCTGCAGTAGCCAAACATAAAACTTGCCTAAAATATAGAATTTTCAAACACCATACTCGCGATGCCTCAGTTGATGGTTATAAAATAAGTTACGTCTTTAAGATTGACAATAATCTTTCAGATCCTAATCTCTTGAACATCAAGTGTCATTGATGACAAATGAATGATGGAAGTGTAGCAAAAAATGCAAATGCAGCTATGCACGAAGAAGATCACGAAGTCTTGCATTTCACGAGAAATTCGATGCATTCTGGTCTAGAATTAAGGTTCATCAAGCAGCGAATTAACAGATGTAACGCCAACTTGACAACTTCTGTAGACTTTATAGAATCTCAGGAAGTCATCGAAATGTGGCATAACATTGGTGTTATAGTAACTCTCTCTTTTCCTTCTTTATGTATGTCTGTCAGTTCTTAGGTATCTAAAGATTGTTTACAATCATTTACCTTCCTGGTTAAGGCAAATCACTCTTTTTCAAAAGAGATGCTTACAATGGCAGAAAATAATCATATTTCAAAGTTTAAAAAACAAGGTAACCTATTTTAACACAAATACTAAGACTGAAGACATCTCATTATTCCAAGTTTCAAAATAAATCACCAGTATTTCTCAATCCATTCATTCAGAGCCCCAACCTGCAGAG
>NW_027019698.1:2388436-2423120 GCF_013076305.1 Rhopilema esculentum | reverse complement strand
CTTTTCTTTTTCTTGAATGACATTGTTATTCCATTCGCTCGCCTCCTCCTTATAAACAGGCAGTTCCTGCTTCGGCTTTTCTGATGGATCTGAAAGAATTGCAAAAATTGGTGGAAATGATGACACCTTCATCTGCTCAATATTTTGAAAGCAGTAGGTTTTAGCGCTCCATGAAAAGAAAACAGAAAATGTGCATATTGAAAAGAAAAAGAAACATAACGTACCGGACGACCCCTGGTTTACGTCAATTGGAGCAGATGAAGAGAAAGATAATGGAGGTTCCAATACAACCGAAGGCTCTTCTTCATCCTCCTCAAAGAGAAGATTTGGTATCTCTTCTGCAGGTTGGGGCTCTGAAGAAAATCAAAGAACAATCAATAAAATCGAATACGAAGAGATGAGTAATCTCAAAGATCATTAGAAACCATTTACCATTACATTCTATTGATGCCTAAGAAAGAAGTTTCTCACATACCTGCAGAAGTCAGTTCTGCTTCTAGTTGAATTAATGATGGGGTGACTTGTTCAACTTCAGGCCATGGCTGGTTGGATGTTGGGCTTTCAAAGTCAGCCACAACCAACGAGATTTCTTGTTCATCGAAGATCTTTTCTTCCGAATTTTCTTCTTCATCCTCCTCGAAGAGAAGATCTGGTATCTCTTCTGCAGGTTGGGGCTCTGAAGAAAATCAAAGAACAATCAATAAAATCGAATACGAAGAGATGAGTAATCTCAAAAAACATTAGAAACCATTTACCATTACATTCTATTGACGCCTTAAAAAGAAGTTTCTCACATACCTGCAGAAGTCAGTTCTGCTTCTAGTTGAATAAGTGGTGGGGTGACTTTTTCAACTTCAAGGAATGGCTGGTTGGATGATGGGGTTTCAAAGTCAGCCAAAACCACCGAGATTTCCTGTTCAGCAACGATCTCTTCTCTTGAATACTCTTCTTCATCCTCCTCAAAGAGAAGATCTGGTATCTCCTCTGCAGGTTGGGGCTCTGAAGTAAATCAAAAAACAGTCAATAAAATCGAATACTAAGAGATGAGGAATCTCAAAGATCATTAGAAAACATTGACCATTGCATTCTATTGCTGCCTAAAAAAGAAGTTTCTCACATACCTGCAGAAGTTAGTTCTGCCTCAAATTGAACGAGTGATGGGGTGACTTGATCAACTTCAGGCAATGGCTGGTTCGATGATTGGGTTTCAAAGTCAGTCACAACCAACGAAATTTCCTGTTCATCGATGATCTCTTCTCCTGAATACTCTTCTTCATCCTCCTCAAAGAGAAGATCTGGTATCTCTTCTGCAGGTTGGGGCTCTAAAGTAAATAAACGAACAATCAATAAAATTGAATACGAAGAGATGAGTAATCACAAAGATCCTTAGAAACCATTTACCATTACATTCTATTGATGCCCTAAAAAGAAGTTTCTCACATACCTGCAGAAGTCAGTTCTGCTTCTAGTTGAATAAGTGATCGGGTGACTTGTTCAACTGCAGGCAATGGCTGGTTTGATGATGGGGATTCAAAGTCAGTCACAAACAATGAGATTTCCTGTTCATCGATGATCTTTTCTTCCGAATTCTCTTTTTCATCCTCCTCAAAGAGAAGATCTGGTATCTCTTCTGCAGGTTGGGGCTCTGAAGTAAATCGAAGAACAATCAATAAAGTCGAATAGAAAGAGATAACTAATCTTAAAGATCCTTAGAAACCATTTACCATTACATTCTATTGATGCCTAAGAAAGAGGTTTCTCACATACCTTCAGAAGTCAGTTCTGCCTCAAATTGAACGAGTGATGGGGTGACTTGTTCAACTTCAGGCAATGGCTGGTTCGATGATTGGGTTTCAACGTCAGCCACAACCAACGAGATTTCCTGTTCATCAATGATCTTTTCTTCCGAATTATCTTCTCCATCCTCCTCAGAGAGAAGATCTGGTATCTCCTCTGCAGGTTGGGGCTCTGAAATCAATGGATTGAGAAATACTGGTGATTCATTTTGAACTTGGAATAATGAATTTTTTCAGTATTAGTATGTTGTGTTAAAATAGGTACCTTGTTTTTGAATGAAATATGATTCTATTTCTGCTATTGTAAGCATTCTTTTTAAAAAGAGTGACTGCCTTAACCAAGGAACTAAATGATTGTAAACAATCTTTAGATACCTAAGAACTGACAGAATGCATAAAGGAAGGAAAGAGAAGAGTTATAACTTACCGATGTTAATGCACTTTTCGATGACTTCCTGAGATTCTAAGCTTACATAGTTGTCAAGTTGGTTACATGTGTTAATTCGCATGATAGATGACCTTAATTCTAGACCAGAATCATGCGAATTCCCGTGAAATGCAACGACTTCGTTGTCTTCTTCGTCCATAGCTGCATTTGCATTTTCTGTTACACTCCCATCTTCATTTGTCATCAATGACGATTTGATGTTCCACAGATTTGGATCTGTAAGATATTTTTCAAATTTTCACTTTGTAACCAATTCACTGAGGCTATGCAAGTATGGTGTCCGAAATTCTAATTATTTTAGGCAAGGTTTACGTCTTTGGTTACTGCAGATAGGTACCCAACCTTTGCTTCAGGAAATATGTGACCGCCGCAAAAGTTGAGCGTTTATTTTTAAGGTGTTAGATACATTTTATTCTCAAACGTTTTGCTTCTCTGCGAGCGTTACTTATTGCTCCCCGGAGTTACCAGTTCGTGACTAAAAACCAGACTTTTCAATCCGGTATTTTGATTCCACTTTACCAAGCTTAATCGGTTGGGCACCTTCGGCGATAAAGAAGAGATGGGACGTAGCTCCACAAGGTTTTCTAGAGATGGGGTTGTCACTTGTGGGACGTGGCTCCACAAGGTTTTCTAGAGGTGGAGTTTTCACTTGTGGGACGTGGCTCCACAAGGATTTCTAGAGATGGGGTTGTCACTTGTGGGACGTGGCTCCACAAGGTTTTCTAGAGATGGGGTTGCCACTTGTGGGACGTGGCTCCACCAGGTTTTCTAGAGATGGGGTTGTCACTTGTGGGACGTGGCTCCACCGTTGGCCCTGGCGTTGTTTACAGGTCCCTGATATTTCATCTCCTCCGTTTTGACCAAAAATCCTTCAATCTAAATCATTTACCCATTTTGAAAGCATCACCTTTAATTGTACCCCGACGAAACTTTTTCATTTCACATTTTTAAATATATTCTTCAAATTAGGCAAGAATGCTTCGTTTTCCTCTTTTCTTTCCTATTGAACTTTAGCTCGAACGTGATGTTAAGTGTATATTCAACTCTATAACGAGGTTATTAATTTTCAAAAGGTTTTTCCTTCAATTAAAAACTCTTTTTTTCCAACAATGAAAGATGGTACTTCTTGAGTCTATTCGGTAGTAAATTCACAATAAAAGACTTTACATTTCAGATATATGGAATAGCTTTTAACAAACCTACCGATGAATTCAATTCTCCTCTCGTGCTTTGATCTATAGGTCTGAAGCATTTCATATATCCTAGAAATGATTGAGATTGTATTAGTGTGGGATAGCTGTGCTCTTCCAAAATGATTTTATGGAAAGCGGCTAAATTTTACATTGGTTGCGTTCGCTATGAAATTATCACAAAGGCTTTGAGAGTTTGTGTTTTACTACAACTAACAATTCACTTCTCGTTAGGACTTTAAACTTAAGATTCTTAATGCTAAAACAAGTATAGCTTTGTCGGTTTACTAGCTAAAATTTCTAATGAAATTTTCAATTGTATTGCTATACCTTTTCTGGCGAAATTGAAGAGCCTTATCCTCTGCAAGGCTGCTGTATCTTGTACGGTAGATCTCTGCACCATAGCGTAAGAGGATCTCAACACATTCTTCTTCTCCTTTGACGATCGCCAGCAGCAAGGGGGTCCTGTGTTGAAAAAGCAAAATATCAAGTATTTACATTTCGTTACATATAACTTTTATATGCTTTCTTAATATTGGATTATTAGCAACACCAATTGAAATAATTAGATAAGAACCTTTTTTAGATTGGCTAAATAACGAGGAGCAATAAATCTATATATTGAGGCCTTGTGCAATGTTAACAAAATCAGTTGAAGTATGCTATTTTAACGAACAACTACAAAATTCATTTCCATAAAGCCTTTAAAAATTGATTCAAACCATACTTACTTTCCGATTATCTCTCTGATTTCTGTTTCTGCTCCATTTTTCACTAGCAATAAAACCACATTTGGCAACCCAGCAAGGACTGCTTCGTGCAGTGGCGTAGATATATGCTGTGAAAACCAAAGTTTTATGAGTGGGAGTTTTCAAGTATTTATGAATGCATGCATTCTTTACATCAATCAATATATGAATGCTACATTTTAATGATTTTTAGACTTTGATCGTCAAAGATTCAGCATAGGTTAATGAGTAAGAGAGGCTCGTGTTTATCTGTATTTATAGATATCTTGCACTATTTCTAGCTGTAGTCCTGTTTTCTGATTATCCTATTGTGTTGATCATAGATTTCTACTTTTACAAGGCTTTACCAAACAAGAAACCATTCCGGAATCGTTAGGATATCGTGGATTGTGTTGACTTGCTCTGAAATCTTAATCAAGATAGTTTGTGATGAAGCAGTGTCTCATTCTTGATACTTGTTGTTGAAGCTAATTGCATCAATAATGCAAGAAATAACTTGTTCTAGTTATGTTGAAGATCTTCTAATAACAGAGTAGAGGCTTTCAATTTTCACACACTTTCTTATTTCGGTTGTCTTTTTCGGTGTACTTTTAACCAGCGTATAAGAATAAACTTATAGCAAGGTGACTTACCATATCTCTTGCATTCACATTCACGTGCACTTGTTTTACCAGGTATTCTGCAATCTCCATTTTTTTTCTGAAAATGGCGTAATGCAGTGGTGTGGTCCCTGCGTGGTCAGGTCGGTTGAAGTCAAACTCTATTCCGTAGAATACTTTGACTATATCCAAATGTCCGTTTTTGATTGCCTGTTCAAAAAGAATCGTCATCAGGATTGGCGACACATTACAACAGAAGGAAAGAGATCAAATTCAGCCACTTTCCTCTCTACTTTAAAAAGGTTGGTTTAAAAAAGAAAATGATCTATAAAGTTGTCTGAAATTGTTACCTTAAATAGCAGTGAGGGGTGCCAACGTGAAAGGAAAGGTAGATCGCAAAAATTGACACTAACAAACAGGACCATATTTAGAGAGATATAACTTACCATAAAAACAGGACTCCTCCCAAATCTGTCAATAGTGATTTTGCCATCAGCATCCAAAATGAGCCGTACCACTTGAATTCTGCCTGCGAGGCATCCATAATGCAGTGCCGTTCTGCAAAATTACAATAGAGACTAAAGTTTTTCACGAAGTAAGCAACACCTTAAATTGCTACATAGAAAGATAAAGTATCAAAGAAAATAGTAATTCTATAAGTTTGTAAACCCCTTAAAAGGCAAAAGATAATGATTTCGTTTCAGGAAAAATAAAAATTAGAGGGAGTAGGCTAAATTTTTATGGGCACTGTAAAGACACAACAAATGACACAAGACACAAATAAAATGTACATTAGTGGTGAGATATAACGCAAGAACAGAATAAAGATAATGTAATGTTTAATGACTTTATTGATTTTAGATAGCACGAATATAAATGATTTGAATTCGTTTAAAAGGTTAAAATATATATAAAACAGATAAGGACTATTAATAAAAGCTGTTAAAGAATAGAAATCAAATTTATTTAAATAGGAATTGTCAGAATATCTTGGAAACATTTCAAACTAATATGTTCTGCTTTATTTTCATTTGATTTATCATAAAGAAAATAAATTGGAACGAGGAATAAATAAAGCTGATTGCCGAATAAAGATGAGTGAAATATATCTTCTTTAATTAGTTAGTTCTCTAGATATTAAGATAAACTACTGTTAAAAACTTTTAGGGATAACTTACCGTCCTTCGACATCCTTCTTGTTGATATCAACTCGTCTTTTCTTTAAAAGACTTTGCAGTTTCTGAATCTTGTTCTTGTACGCGGCTCGGTGTAACCTTGGAAGATCCCAAAGGTTTAAGCCGTCTTCATTCGTACTCGCTGTTGAGCGGTGAAAAAACTTCGACAACATTGTCAATCCTTCACAACCGATGTTCACAACTCAACTGATTAAAAATGTTAACCGAAGATGATAAGTTACAGATTGATCATAATTTGACGTCATATCAATGAAGGATTATCCATCGTCATAGTTGATTTGGAAGCGAAAAGCCTGGTACCTAATTTGCGTCTCTGCAAAAAGTGTTTCCAAAGCAGAATTTGGCAGAAGGGCAAATTAAAAGAAATGAAAGACAAGTCTTACTGCTAAGATTATCAAAAAACTTTTCAATCATGGGTGTTCATTGATAGACTGTGTATTTATAAGCATCAGGTTGTTACAGCAGACAGTTTTCAGATTTTACGTCACTTTTACCGCTTGAATACGAAACCTAAGTTTTATCCAGCAAAATTCTTCGACCACCAGAAGAATCGCTTACTTTTCGATTTTACAGAAACAAAGTGTTTACTTTGAGACAACAGGGTACGGGAAAAATTCCCATTTTCGATTCTGATAAGATAAAACCTTATCTTGTCGATAATTCATACAATTGCATTTTTAACAATTAGAATTACTATCCAGAACAAATATCTACGATAAAATGTTCACAGGGAAATCTCAGAAGCCATTTCGTTTCTAAACTCATGGGGAAGGAGACAATTAAAGAATTTAACAGCTCGTTATATTTTCCATTGCCAATCATCATCATCAGGAACAGATGGGTCAGTGCTGACCCGCCGTGGCACGCGCAATGGTCGTACGCCAGGTGTCTCGGTTTTTTGCGCTTCGTAGAACATTCCCAAGACTACTTCAACATCATTTTCAACAGTTTTCGCCGTGGTCTTCCTCTCCATCGCTTGCCACTGACCATTCCAGAAAGAATGTCATTTCCTAAGCCTTCGTTTCTTGCGACATGTCCAATAAACGACAACTTCCTTCTGTTGATGCTGTTGAGAAGGGTAGCTTTACCAATTTTCTGCAGGACCCATTCGCTTGTTTTTTTCGCTTTCCAACTGATTCGCATGATTCGTCTGTAACACCAAATCTCGAAAGAAATTAGCCGATTTCTGTCCGATTTCTTCATGACCCAGCATTCGCAGCCATATGTCGCTACCGGTAACACCAGGGTATTGAGAATTCGAATTTTAATATAGAGCGTGATAGAGCGGTATTTCCAAATGTTGCTAAGGCTGATGACTGCATTTCTTGCGATTGCCAGTCTTCTTCTAATCTCCTTGCTGTCATTGCAGTCGTTTGTGAAGTTTGCACAGAGGTAAATGAAATTTTTAACCGTTTCAATTACTTTACCGTTCACAATGAGGTCTTTCATCTCCAGGTTTTCTGGATCACCAGCCATCTTCACGACTTTCGTTTTTTATGTGTTCAGCATCAGTCCCTTTCCTTCACTGGCCAATTTAACTCTCGTGACGAGAAGTTCTAGTTCCTGCATGGACCCAGCTATGAGCACAATGTCATCAGCGTGCCGGAGGTTTGTGACAGTTCTGCCTCCCATTTTTATAGATCCTTCGTAACCGACTAGAGCATCTTTCATTATTTTCTCTGAGTATACATTGAAAAGATGAGGCGATAGTGGGCAACCTTGGCGGACTCCTTGCTCAATGTTGAATAAATCTGTCAGGCCATACGTGGTTCTCACAACTGCTTTCTGGTTGACGTAGAGTTCTTTTATGAGATGGACAATGTGCTTTGGGAAGCCCATCTCAAGCATTGCTCTCCACAGTGTTTCGTGATCAACCGTATCAAATGCCTTTCTGTAATCTATAAAGCACATGTACAGGTTGTGGCATCGTTCTCTGTGTTTTTCCATTAGCAACTTCAGATTAAGAATTTGGTCTCTAGTGCCTTTATTTGCTCGGAATCCGCACTGCTCATCTGCAATTTCTTCATCTAGCTTCGTTTCCATGCGGCCTGCAATTACTTTCAGAAGAATCTTACTGCAGTGGCTTATTAAAGATATCGTTCTGTTGTTGCTGCACTCCATTACATCTCCCTTTTTTGGGATAGGAGCAAAAACCGATGTTACCCAGTCTTCAGGCCATTTTTTTCCCTTCCAGATCTTATTACATAGAACATGGAAGAACTCAAC
Source organism: Rhopilema esculentum (assembly GCF_013076305.1). The sequence continues at coordinate 2,414,916 of NW_027019698.1, read as the reverse complement.
TACACTTTCTCCGCCGTTCTTAACAAGCTCCGCAGCCACTTCATCGATACCTGTGCTTTTGTTGTTTTTTAATTCATGTGCAGCTTTTTGAGTCTGTCCTTTTCAGGCAGAGCTGCTGATAAGGCGGGTTGTCGAGGAGAACTCTTCCTCACGTTGCTACGGGGAAATGAGGCTGGTGAAGCCAGTTCGGCACAGTGCTTCCACTTTTAAGGAAATTTCCTCAGATTAAGGAAATTTGGTCCGTTTGAGAAAATTTTTAAGGAAATTGATATTTTGAGGAAATTTTAAGGAAATTTTAAATTTCATTTTTTACTTTAATTTTTGTGATTCCTCGCTGTTGGATCGTCAGAACAGCTTTGTTAAATCGATTTGATATGTGAAATTCTTTATGCACATGGGTGTTTTAAAGAAAATTTTCTCAGATAATCCCTTTGGACTGCTGTGTTGTTGGTGTAGGTCAGCTACTGTTAACTATTTTGATTAAGACTTTGGTTAAGAAATGGTGGAGTTAAGCGAGTAGAAATGAAACGTAATTATGTTGAAGCGAAGGTAAAGCTTTCCAAAATGTAATATGAACAAACGTTTCATGATTCGTGGCTTAACAATCCCTACATTCAAGAAATGGTTGAAGAAGATAACTAATGACAGTGGCAAATTTCAACCTTGGTGCCAAGTGGGTTTCAACCTTGGTGCCAAGTGGGTAAGATGAAAGAATGCTGCTCTAAAGCAGCTCTAGCCATATAACAAGACTCTGCCCATAAAGAAGTTATGGCAAGGTCAGCAACACTGGAAACAACAAACAAGAAAATTGATTCCATGTCTGGCCCAAGTGACAAGAAAGCTGCAAGGATGGAACTTAAAATTGCTAGTTTCATTGCAGAAAAAAATTTGCCTATCAATATATCCCAAGGATAAGACATTAGGCAGAGCCTCACTTGGAAAACAGAAGACAACTAACCTTATACGTCAAGTTCTATTTTTTAAGAGAAGGTTCTCCAAAGCTACATGGTAACACGATCTCCTTGATCATTAACGAGAAAAAAGATCGATCTACTCAAAGTCAGCTAGCAATTCTTGGTACAAATTTTGATACTGAAAAAAACAGATGCACAGCATACTTATGGATATGAACTATAAGCTTATAGCTGAAATGAAGCTTCAATTTAACGAAAATTGCTATGTTCACTCTAAATTAAGTTTCGAACTTTCAAGAAAATATCCGAGGAAATTTCAAATAACGTCTGAGGAAATCTGAGGAAATTTCAGCCTCGTTTAAGGAAAACCGCATTGTCATTTGTGGAAGCACTGGTTCGGCAAGAACAGATCGAAAGAGCACGCCGGAAAGATCACATTTTCACACTAGCGAAATATTTACGCTGTCATTGTGACAAATTCAAGGCATCTTTGGTCATTGAGAGTGAACAACACACCCTTTCTGTTGTTTAGCAGTAGATTTGAAGGGCCTATCACTTCACATTATGGCTGAAGCAAAATTCTTGTTCTCGGTGGATGTGGTTTTGTTGGGCGCAATTTGGTTGCATATTTGATAGAGAACAACCTGGCCAGCATAGTTCGTGTAGCAGACAAAATGCCACCCAAACAGCATGGCTTAATATCCACCCAGGGGCGGATCTAGGGGGTGCTATGGGTGCTTGAGCACCCGTCAAATCATTCAGGATGTGACATTTTGAAATTTCAGAGCAGGCGGACACTAACTTAGAGGTTTTCATTTGTATTCCGCCGAGAAAATCAATTTCTGTCAGTGAATGACCTTGAGCTCCCGCGATTGTAAAGCAACCAATCGGCTTCTGATATCGCGGGTGCTCACTTTTGGCGGGAGCACCCCCTATTGTCAAACGTAGTTCAAATTTTCATTTAGGCAGGCGGAAGAAGCATGTTGTAGTTGTTGTGTAGAAATGGCGATCGCCAGTCACAACAGAAGTGACGCGATTTCTTTTGAAATTTTAATAGAACAAAAGCGTGTGTAATGAGGTGAGGCCTATATTTCATTTTTTAAACTTGATGCGATGCAAGAGATCAAATTATAAACCTCTGGGTTTTTGATTTGGTGTTTATGAAACTTCTATCTATGAATCTCAATTATATAGCCAAGAGCTCAGTCTTACAGACCTACTGATTCCCCAGAATATTGTCATCTTTCCAAAATCATTAACCAGATATTAATTAGTACATAAACTGACAGAAACATTAATGATATTTATTTCATATATTAGAAGTAGCTGTATTTTAAAAATGTTTATTAAGTGGTCAAAATGATGGAAGAAGAAATCAAATATTTATTGTTTTTATTTTAACCGAGAGAAAAGCAATTACAATTGTTTCTTAGTATCATTTTGTTGTATTTTATGTATCGCTTTCATTTGAAATAGCAAATTGCCGGAAGTTGAGCAGATAATTGTTTTAAAATCAAATATTGAAAAAACAGGTATTGACAACCCTTGCTCTTTGAATGTCCAAAAGAAATTCTAATCAGCATAAATTTTGAAGGGCATGATACACGCCCCACCCAAACTGAGCACCCCTCAAATTTTTTTCTGGATCCGCCCCTGGCCACCATAAGAAAATCTTCTAAGACTATCGAGTTGTTCTCAGTCTACCTTCAACCATCAGCAAAACTAAGTATATCTAGGGGTTATGATCTTGAAGTTTCAACAGAAGAAATTATACTCTTTGATGTAAAATGCTCCAATGTGACACTTGTTTCATGGCCAATATCATCCTTACGGCAGTTTGGTTTTGATGCCACTAGGTCTATTTTTTAGGCTGGAAGGAAACAAAGCAATATTTTATGCAATGACAGACACAAAATATATCTTAAATTTAGTCATACATCTTATATTTTATCATCATTCACATGCCCAAACTTTCTGACTTGGATCCTCTTTTAAATGAATCTTGTAGAAGCTGTTTTTTTACCTTTTGATTTTGGAAAATTCTGCTTACTATGATTTTACCAAGCTTATTAGAATAAAAAATACAAACTTTATAAAATTACTGTAACTTTATCATTTCTTGAATCTACAACTAGGAGCATACTTACCATAAATTCTTAAATAATGATTTCAAGTGTATATGGGTTATTTATGTCTTTCTTCTGCAGACGCTGTGACACTGAGGAGGGTATGTTTGTTTTCAAGACTAAAGATGGTGAAAGAATCCATCAATTGGTGCAAAGCTATGCACACCAACTAGCATTTGATTCCAGTAAATGCTTATCAGCTGATGACAGTGACAATGACAATTGCCTTTTTCGTCCACTTCCTCCAGTTCCAAGTGAGTAGTACAGTGCACTTATTGAAGCATTACAATAGAACTGTCAAAAGAATCCATCAAGTGACCAGATAAAGCTTTCTACATAGCAATGCTGTATCACATGAAAAAATTGTGTGTGTTGTCTCAGTTGCCAATACAGTTGATGTCCTCTTTCTTGATCTCTCTAGGGAAACTTTAATTTGTTTGAGTTAGCAAACATTTGAAATAATAGATACGTCCCTTCAAAATTTTGAAAGTTCTTTTAATGCCCCAACTCATAAAATACTCAATTATATTAGAAAAATACAATTCAAAGTTCAGTTCTAAAATATTTCTGAGCTTAAGATTATGCTTGTGTAGCATGTCTCTGTACTCTAAAAGCAAACCATACTTGGACACCATCTCCTTCGTAGCATTTCTATAGTCCTCATCCTCCACCTTCTCTATGGCAACTGCTCTCGGCCTTGTTATAGTGTCATTCCATAGAACTTCCTATTACCTCATTATCTCAAACCAATATTTTTCATCCCTTTGCAACATTCAGGAGATTATTGGAATTGGGAAATCCTTACTTTCTGCTTTGGTTGGCAGTCATCAATCATTGCACAGATAGGCCTAACCTTGATGAGATTGTCAAATACTGTCTTTTCAAGATGATATTATAAATGAAGCCACCCGTATTATAAATGAAAAATATCATCTTAATTTCTTTTTCAGCCACAAGTAGATATGTCAACACCCAACCAAAAGAATCTTTGGCCATAATGATAGAAAGTTTCTGTTTATCAATTCCGTTTTTTGCCTTCAAGAATACTCTGAACAAATACACAGGCATAGAAAATATAGATAAACCCTCATATGCCATGATTTTCTCTACTACAAAATTCATATTATCACAATACTGTTGACTCTATTTGTTCAACAATGTTCATTAAATAAATCAATTTGCTTTTTACATTTTTAGTTTAGTCATACCAAATTAAGCTACTACCACCATTATGAAATGGTCAATTTTGTTTGGTTCAATTTTTGGTCCTTAATCAAAATTAGTTTTATAATCTTCGCTTCTCTTGGCTTCATTTCCCCAAAAGCTGCTATCTTCTGGCACATTTTTCTAAAAAATAAGTACAAATCATCTTTTAATGTTTAAATTGACGTGGCGTTACAGGCTACTAATCGCAGCGCTGTTTTCAAAAAGGCACTAACTCCCGTCTGCGTGAAACTCGTACGGTGCAGAAATGCAAGGAGAATTCACGCAATGACGAAACAATGAATCTTGCTTGAATATCAAGGCTTCTTGAGCATTTTCCAAATACGCAGCAATTTGATGAAAACGGGCAAAAGAATACATATCATTAGATTTGTCAACAATTTCCAACAATCTAAGAATGGAAGGTTCTGTGTTGTTCTTCAATGATAGGTATTACTGATAGGAAGTATTATTTTTAAGGGACTGTTATATGGCCAAAAAGCAACAGCATCCTGAACTTCAATCCTTGCCAGAAAAGATGGAACGCTACAATAATCTCGGTCAAAAGTTCGCCATCCCAGGATTTAACTTCATCTCCAAGTCATCATTGCTGTTGCTCTATTCTCCCTCTCTCCTCACGTACAATTTTGTTTCCTTCATTAGAAGTGTTTATGCATCCAGTCCCAGCTAGGTTGTCACTGACAATCATGTAGTAATAAGCAAAACTGTAATGGAGGAGGGGAAAAGAAACAACTTTTAAATTTATGCTACTTTTGTTTAGGTGCTCCAACAATTCACCTTTCCGAACTGGCAATCATATTTTTGCGGCCCGTTGCAACTGTCGCTAGGTCGTTGATATTCTTTTTCTACCCATAGTAACACAAATAAACATGACAGATACGATAACACTAGTTAACCTAAACTAATATGCTAACACAACTAAACTTACCAAATTCAAGTTTGATTCAAGTGCCTTGGTTTTCCCGTCAGTACTTTTCAAAGTTCCTTCATGCTCAAACAATTCTCTAGTCATTGCATTTTCCAATCTGTCACATTTTTCACTCAGTTCCTTTTTCTCAGTCGATAGCAAATCAATCGTTGCTTGGAGCCCTTCAAGCTCATAACATGCCTCATCATATTTGCCGCGAAACTTTATCGCATCGGCCATTGAAACCGTGTACACATTCTCCATTGCACGTAAATTGTTCTTTGCTTTTCGTAGCTCTTCATTTAGCGACTCATTCTGCTCTTCCAAATTCACAAAGCTTCTTAGACGAAATTTCAAACTATCAATCTCAACTGAAAGATCAGCTTTTCTTAAGTTTAAAGACGAAATTGTTCCACGTTGCTCTTTGGACACCTCTTGAGTCAGTTGATGTTCTCTTTCAAGGTGATCCAACTTGACGCGATAATCGGAAATTTTAGATATTAAACTGTCATTTTCTTCTTGTGCCTCCAATAGCCTTGAGTGTTCTGTTTCCCACTTCTTTTGTAGCTGAAATATTCCTTCTTCTAGATGTGTTCTCTCCTCATCCTTTTGCTTGACAATGTCTTCGATCTTTGAAAGCTCAGTCAAACATTTTTCCATCTCTTCTTGTGTTTTCTTCTCTTGAATTTCCAATTCATTTAATCTGAAAGACTTGACCAATAGCTCCTCATTTTCTTTTTCGAGAAGCCCAAGTAAAACTTCGTCTTTGTTTTTATCCTTCATAAGCTTATCGGCTTGCAAACGAAGCTGGTCATTGTCGGTCTCCAGGTTAAATTGATATTCTCTCATACCTTTCTGCATGTTGACTTCCTGTTCAAGTTGCTTGCTTAAAACTTCCACTTTTTTACAGAGCTCTTCGTTCAATAAAGCCAGCCGTTTGTTTTCATGGACGACATCTTCCTTTTCCATTCGCTGCTTTCCTGCACCATGCAGCCGCGATTCTATTCGTTTGAATCCATCGTCAAAATAGTTGAAAGAACATTCGATTTCCTCAAGCAATTTCACAAATTGGTTGCAGTTTGTTTTAAGCTTTTCAGCTTCTTCATCATACACAGAAATACCAGTTCTGGATAGTACCACATTGTAGTAGGGACCGAGTTTCTTCGATGAAGCAGCGTTATTCCCTGCAAACAGAGTGAGACCATAGTCAAGATTTCCTTTCTCGTTTTCTGCTTAAATTTTCATGCTAAATAGAAATACTCTAGACCGATTGAACCAACTGTTTTCTCTTTAAATATATATTTAACTAATGGTTATAGCGTCGATTTATCATGAAAGTCAAATTGAAGAGTCCAAGCGAGCAAATATCTATATCATAACTCTAGTAAGGGGAACTGTTTCAGCCAATCAGGAGTTTTGTTTACATTTTAGTAATTTTGCCTTTCAGAGGATACAATTCGAGAGTCGAAATTTCTTTGATAGACTAAACATAAAATGGCTTCTGATAATACCTGACGGATATTGCTTCTCGAGAGAGCCACCTGCGAATTGTTCCGATGAACCTTCGTCACCTTGTGGCACAAGTTTGATTGATGTTGGAATATTCCAGTAATTGATTGACAATGACTTTTCTTTTTCTTGAATGACATTGTTATTCCATGCGCTTGCCTCTTCCTTATAAACAGGCAGTTCCTGCTTCGGCTTCTCTGATGGATCTGAAAGAATTGCAAAAATAGGTGGAAATGATGACACCTTCATCTGCTCAATATTTTGAAAGCAGTAGGTTTTAGCGCTCCATGAAAAGAAAACAGAAAATGTGCATATTGAAAAAAAATGAAACATAACGTACCAGACGACCCCTGGTTTACGTCAATTGGAGTAGATGAAGAGAAAGATATTGGAGGTTCCAATACAACCGAAGGATCTTCTTCATCCTCCTCAAAGAGAAGATCTGGTATCTCCTCTGCAGGTTGGGGCTCTGAAGTAAATCAAAAAACAATCAATAAATTCGAATACGAAGAGATGAGTAATCTCAAAGATCATTAGAAACCATTTACCATTACATTCTATTGATGCGTTAAAAAGAAGTTGCTCACATACCTGCAGAAGTCAGTTCTGCTTCTAGTTGAGTAAGTGATGGGGTGACTTGTTGAACTTCAGGCTGGTTGGATGATTGGGTTTCAAAGTCAGCAAAAAACCAACGATATTTCCAGTTCATCAACGATCTCTTCTCCTGAATACTCTTCTTCATTCTCCTCGAAGAGAAGATCTGGTATCTCCTCTGCAGATTGGGGCTCTGAAGTAAATCAAAGAACAATCAATAAAATCGAATACGAAGAGATGAGTAATCTCAAAGATCATTAGAAACCATTTACCATTACATTCTATTGATGCCTAAGAAAGAAGTTTCTCACATACCTGCAGAAGTCAGTTCTGCTTCTAGTTGAATTAGTGATGGGGTGACTTGTTCAACTTCAAGCAATGGCTGGTTGGATGTTGGCGTTTCAAAGTCAGCAAAAACCAACGAAATTTCCTGTTCATCAATGATCTCTTCTTCCGGATTTTCTTCTTCATCCTCCTCAAAGAGAAGATCTGGTATCTCCTCTGCAAGTTGGGGCTCTGAAATGAATGGATTGAGAAATACTGGTGATTTATTTTGAACTTGGAATAATGAATTCTTCAGTCTTAGTATGTTGTGTTAAAATAGGTACCTTGTTTTTTAATGAAATATGATTTTATTTCTGCCATTGTAAGCATACTTTTTAAAAAGAGTGACTGCCTTAACCAAGGAACTAAATGATTGTAAACAATCTGGAGGTACCTAAGAACTGACAGAATACATAAAAAAAGGAAAGAGAAAGTCATAACTTACCGATGTTAATGCACATTTCGATGACTTCCTGAGATTCTAAGCTTACAGAGTTGTCAAGTTGGTTACGTCTGTCAATTTGCCTGCTTGATGACCCTAATTCTAGACCAGAATCATGCGAATTCTCGTGAAATGCAACGACTTCGTGGTCTTCTTCGTGCATAGCTGCATTTGCATTTTCTGCTAAGCTTCCATCTTCTTTTGTCATCAATGACGACTTGATGTTCAAGAGATTTGGATCTGAAAGACATTTTTCAGTCTCAAAAACGCAAATTATTTTGTAACCAATTCACTGAGGCTATGCAAGTATGGTGTATGAAATTCTAATTATTTTAGGCAAGGTTTACGTCTTTGACTACTGCAGATAGGTACCCAACCTTAGCTTCAGGATATATGTGACCGCCGCAAAGGTTAAGCGTTTACTTTGGAGGTGTTAGTTTCATTTTTTTGATTTTTTCTTAAACCCTTAATTCTTTTTTTAATGGCTGTAGATTCTTCAAAGCTTTAATCCTTAATTCATTTTTTTATTCTCAAACATTTTGCTTCTCTGCGAGTATTACTTGTTGCTCCCCGGAGTTCCCAGTTCGTGACTTAGAATCAAACTTTTCAGTCCGGTATTTTGAATCCACTTTACCAAGCTTAAACGGTTGGGCACCTTCGGCCATAAAGCAGACATTGGGACGTAACTCCACAAGGTTTTCTAGAGATAGAGTTTTCACAATAAAAGACTTTACATTTCAGATGTATGGAATAGCTTTTAACAAACCTACCGATGAATTCAATTCTCCTCTCGTGCTTTGATCTAAAAGTCTGAAGCATTTCATATATCCTAGAAATGATTGAGATTGTATTAGTGTGGGATAGCTGTGCTCTTCCAAAATGATTTTATGGAAAGCGGCTAAATTTTACATTGGTTGCGTTCGCTATGAAATTATCACAAAGGCTTTGAGAGTTTGTGTTTTACTACAACTAACAATTCACTTCTCGTTAGGACTTTAAACTTAAGATTCTTAATGCTAAAACAAGTATAGCTTTGTTGTTTTACTAGCTCAGATTTCTAATGAAATTTTCAATTGTGTTGCTATACCTTTTCTGGCCAAATTGAAGAGCCTTGTCCTCTGCGAGGCTGCTGTATCTTGTACGGTAGATTTCTGCACCATAGCGTAAGAGGATCTCAACACATTCCTCTTCTCCTTTGACGATCGCCAGCAACAAGGGGGTCCTGTGTTGAAAAAGCAAAATATCAGGTATTTACATTTCGTTACATATAACTTTTATATGCTTTCTTAATATTGGATCATTAGCAACACCAATTGAAATAATTAGAAAAGAACCTTTTTCAGATTGGCTAAATAACGAAGAGCAATAAATCTATATATTGAGGCCTTGTGCAATGTTAACAAAGTCAGTTGAAGTATGCTATTTTAACGAACAACTACAAAATTCATTTCCATAAAGCGTTTAAAAATTGATTCAAACCATACTTACTTTCCGATTATCTCTCTGATTTCTGTTTCTGCTCCATTTTTCACTAGCAATAAAACCACATTTGGCAACCCAGCAAGGACTGCTTCGTGCAGTGGCGTAGATATATGCTGTGAAAATTCAAGTTTTATGAGTGGGAGTTCTTAGGTATTTATGAATGCATGCATGCTTTACACCAATCAATATATGAATGCTACATTTTAATGATTTTTAGACTTCAAAGATTCAGCATAGGTTAATGAGTAAGAGAGACTCGTAAATCATCATCTGTATTTATAGATATCTTGCACTGTTTCTAGTTGTAGCCTTGTTTTTTCTGATTACCCTATGGTGTTGATCATAGAGTTCTACTTTTACAAGGCATTACCAAACAAGAAACCATTCCGGAATCGTTACGATATCGTGGATTGTGTTGACTTGCTCTGAAATCTTAATCAAGATAGTTTGTGATGAAGCAGTGTCTCATTCTTGATACTTGTTGTGGAAACTAGTTTCATCAATAATGCAAGAAAGAGCTTTTTCTAGTTATGTTGAAGATCTTTTAATAACAGAGAAGAGGCTTTCAATTATCACACTTCCTATTTCGGCTGTCTTTGTTCAGGTGTACTTTTATCCAGCATATAAGAATAAACTTATAGCAAGGTGACTTACCATATCTCTTGCATTCACATTCACATGCACTTGTTTCACCAGGTATTCTGCAATCTCCATTTTCTTTCTGAAAATGGCGTAATGCAGTGGTGTGGTCCCTGCGTGGTCAGGTCGGTTGAAGTCAAACTCTATTCCGTAGAATACTTTGACTATATCCAAATGTCCGTTTTTGATTGCCTGTTCAAAAAGAATCGTCATTAGGATTGGTGACAGATTACAACAGAAGGAAAGAGATCAAATTCAGCCACTTTCCTCTCTACTTTAAAAATGTTGGTTTAAAAAAGAAAATGATCTATAAAGTTGCCTGAAATTGTTACCTTAAATTTCAACTATGTTTAATAGCAGTGAGGGGTGCCAACGTGAAAGGAAAGGTAGGACGCAAAAATTGATACTAATGATCAGAACCATGTTTAAAGAGAGATATAACTTACCATAAAAACAGGACTCCTCCCAAATCTGTCAATAGTGATTTTGCCATCAGCATCCAAAATGAGCCGTACCACTTGAATTCTGCCGGCGAGGCATCCATAATGCAGTGCCGTGCTGCAAAATCACAATAGAATTTATGCAACCTTTATCTATAGATAACTAAAGAGACTAACGTTTTTCACGAAGAAAGCAAAAACTCAAATTGCTACATAGAAAATTAAAGTATCAAAGAAAACAATAATTCTAAGTTTGTAGACCCCTTTGAAAGGCCAAAAATATCACAGATTTCTTTCCAGGAAAGATAAAAATTTAAGGGAGGGGGATAAACATTTATAGGCACTGTAAAGACACAGCAAATGACACAAGACACAAATTAAATGTACACTAGTGGTGAGATATAACGCAAGAACAGGATAAAGATAGTATAACGTGTAATAATTTTATTGATGCTAGATAGCACGAATACAAATGATTTGAATTCGTTTAAAAGGTTAAAATATATGTGAAACAAATAAGGACTATTAACAAAATCTGTTAAAGAATAGAAATCAAATGTAATTAAAAAGGAATTGTCAGAATATCTTGGAAACATTTCAAACTAATATGTTCTGCTTTATTATCATTTGATTTATCATAAAGAAAATAAATTGGAACGAGGAATAAATAAAGCTGATTGCCGAATAAAGATGAGTGAAATATGTCTTTATTAAAAAGTTCTCTAGAAAGCAAGACATTGTACTGTTAAAAACTTTTAGGGATAACTTACCGTCCTTCGACATCCTTCTTGTTGATATCAACTCGTCTTTTCTTTAAAAGACTTTGCAGTTTCTGAATCTTGTTCTTGTACGCGGCTCGGTGTAACCTTGGAAGATCCCAAAGGTTTAAGCCGTCTTCATTCGTACTCGCTGTTGAGCGGTGAAAAAACTTCGACAACATTGTCAATCCTTCTCAACCGACGTTCACAACTCAACTGATTAAAAATGTTAACCGAAGATGATAAGTTACAGATTGTTCGTAATTTGACGTCATATCAATGAAGGATTATCCATCGTCATAGTTGATTTGGAAGCGAAAAGCCTGGTACCTAATTTGCAGAATTTGGCAGAAGGGCAAATTAAAAGAAATGAAGAACAAGTCTTACTGCTAAGATTATCAAAAAACATTTCAATAATGGGTGTTCATTGATCGACTGTGTATTTATAAGCATCAGGTTGTTAAAGCAGACAGTTTTCAGATTTTACGTCACTTTTACCGCTTGAATACGAAACCTAAGTTTTATCCAGAAAAATTCTTCGACCACCAGAAGAATCGCTTACTTTTCGATTTTTCACAAACAAAGTGTTTTCTTTGAAACAACAGAGTACGGGAAAAATTCCCATTTTCGATTCTGATAAGAAAAAACCTTATCCTGTCGATAATTCATACAAGTGCATTTTTAACAACTTAGAATTACTATCCAGAACAAATATCTACGATAAAATGTTCACAGTGAAATCTCAGAAGCCATTTCGTTTCTAAACTCATGGGGGAGGAGACTATTAAAGAATTCAACAGCTCGTTATATTTTCCATTGCCAATGAATCATAAAAAACATTAGAAAAATAATCCAAAATAATTATGAAGCGTTCATAGTAGGATCAGTACAGCACATAGAGGCCCCATGGAGAGCTTGGATTACTCGGGTGTAAAGGGCGAGAGAGAAGAAATAATAGTGAACTTGAGATTCTGTTGGTTATTGATTAAGGAGAACCAGAAACAGTAAGGGATACATATTGCATGTAGAAAATGCATAGAAAACGAATGTTGCTCCAGACATTTGAGGTTTACTTTCAAGTTAGGGGTCTGGGACACAGGCTACATTGTTGAAGAGCGATCTTCCTTATTCATATGAAGAGCGACCTCAGACATATGAATGAATGAAATGGATAAATTAATAATGATGTATCTACCGAAAATTAATTCAACAAAATTTTTAGATCAAACGAGGGTTTTTCGAGTCTGTCCTTTTCAAGCAGAGCTGCTGAGAAGGCGGGTTGTCGAGGAGAACTCTCCCTCACGTTGCTACGGGGAAGTGAGGCTGGTGAAGCCAGTTCAGCAAGAACAGATCGAAAGAGCACGCCGGAAAGATCACATTTTCACACTAGCGAATTATTTACGCTGTCATTGTGACATATCCAAGGCATCTTTGGTCATTGAGAGTAAACAACACACCCTTTCTGTTGTTTAGCAGTGGATTTGAAGGGCCTATCACTTCACATTATGGCTGAAGCAAAAGTTCTTGTTCTCGGTGGATGTGGTTTTGTTGGGCGCAATTTGGTTGCATATTTGATAGAGAACAACCTGGCCAGCATGGTTCGTGTAGCAGACAAAATGCCACCAGAAACAGCATGGCTTAATATCCACCCAGGGGCGGATCTATGTAGTAGGACGCTCCCCAGATCACATGACCTTTTATAATCACGTGACAAGTACTATTTAATCCGAAGCTTTGTAAAGCGTAGTTGAGTTTTCTTCGTATCCTCGTTCAGTTAAGTTATAAATCTTGAATGATTTTCAAGATATGAAAATGTAAAGAGTGTGTTTCCTTGCTCTACCATCTCAATAATATAAATAGAAGCACCTCTCACATCTAGGGGGGGGGGGTGCTATGGGTGCTTGAGCACCCGTCAAATCATTCAGGATGTTATATTTTGAAATTTCAGAGTAGGCGGACACTAAATCGGAGGTTTTCATTTGTATTCCGCCGAGAAAATAATTTCTGTCCCGTCTGAGCACTTCTAGCCCGCTCTCTGTATTTTCAAAGCCAGTTAATTTACGGACCAGACTGTGTTGCTTTTTATCGTTTCTAAAATTTCCAGCACCCCCTGGTCTGTGCTTTAGTCTCTCGCAAACTAACTATAGCCAATCAGTGAATGACCTTGAGCTCCCGCGATTGTAAAGCAACCAATCGGCTTCTGATATCGCGGGTGCTCACTTTTGGCGGGAGCACCCCCTATTGTCAAACGTAGTTCAAATTTTCATTTAGGCAGGCGGAAGAAGCATGTTGTAGTTGTTGTGTAGAAATGGCGATCGCCAGTCACAACAGAAGTGAAGCGATTTCTTTTGAAATTTTAATAGAACAAACGCGTGTGTAATGAGGTGAGGCCTATAATGCATTTTTTAAACTTGATGCGATGCAAGAGATCAAATATTAAACCTCTGGGTTTTTAATTTGGTGTTTATGAAACTTCTATGAATCTCAATTAAATAGCCACAAGAGCTCAGTCTTACAGACCTACTGATTGCCCAGAATATTGTCATCTTCCCGAAATCATTAACAAGATATTAATTCGTACATAAACTGACAGAAACATCAATGATATTTATTTCATCTATTAAAAGTAGCTGTATTTTAAAAATGTTTATTAAGTAGTCAGAATGATGGAAGCAGAAATCAAATGTTTTATTTTATTTTAACCGAGAGAAAAGCAATTACAATTGTTTCTTAGTATCATTTTGTTGTATTTTATGTATCGGTTTTATTTGAAATAGCACATTGCCAGAAGTTGAGAAAATAATTGTTTTAAAATCAAATATTTAAAAAAACAGGTATTGACAACCCTTGCTCTTTGAATGTCCAAAAGAAATTCTAATCAGCATAAATTTTGAATATCATCACACCAGCCCCACCCAAAACTGAGCACCCCTCAAATTTTTTTCTGGATCTGCCCCTGGAGTCCACCATAAATTTTTGAAGACTATCGAGTTGTTCTCAGTCTACCTTCAACCATCAGCAAAACTAATAAGTATATCTGGGGATTATGATCTTGAAGTTTCAACAGAAGAAATCATACTCTTTGATGTAAAATGCTTCATGGCCAATACCATCCTTACGGTGGTTTGGTTTTGATGCCACTAGGTTTACTTTTGAGGCTGGAAGGTAACAAAGCAATATCTTATGCAATGACAGACACAAAATATATCTTTAATTTAGTCATACATTATATTTTATCATCATTCACATGCTCAATCTTTCTGACTTGGATCCTCTATTAAATGCATCTTGTAAAAAGCTGTTTTCTTACCTTTTGATTTTTGGAAAAAACCCTGCTTACTATGATTTTACCAAGCTTTTTAGAATAAAAAATACAAACTTTATAAAATTACCGTAAATTTATCATTTCTTGAATCTACAACTAGGAGCATACTTACCATAAATTCTTAAATAATAATTTCAAGTGTATATGGGTTATTTATGTCTTTGTTTCTGCAGACGCTGTGACACTGGGGAGGGTATGTTTGTTTTCAAGACTAAAGATGGTGAAAGAATCCATCAATTGGTGCAAAGCTATGCACACCAACTAGCATTTGATTCCAGTAAATGCTTATCAGCTGATGACAGTGACAATGACAATTGCATTTTTCGTCCGCTTCCTCCAGTTCCAAGTGAGTAGTACAGTGCATTTATTGAAGCATTACAATAGAACTGTCAAAAGAATCCATCAAGTGACCAGATACAGCTTTCTACATAGCAGTGCTGTATCACATAAACAAATTGTGTGTGTTATCTCATTTGCCAATACAATTGATGTCCTCTTTCTTGATCTCTCTAGGGAAACTTTAATTTGTTTGAGTTAGCAAACATTTGAAATAATAGATGTCCCTTCAAAATTTTGAAAGTTCTTTTAATGCCCCAACTCATAAAATACTCAATTAAATTAGAAAAATACAATTCAAAGTTCAGTTCTAAAATATTTCTGAGCTTGAGATTATGCTTGTGTAGCATGTCTCTGTACTCTAAAAACAAACCATACTTGGACACCATCTCCTTCGTCGCATTTCTATAGTCCTCAATCCTCCACCTCCTCTTTGGCAACTGCTCTTGGCCTTGTTATAGTGTCATTCCGTATAACTTCGTATTACCTCATTATCTCAAACCAATGTTCAGTAATTATTTTTCATCCCTTTCCAACATTCAGGAGATTACTGGAATTGGGAAATTTTCCAAGCCCTTCTTGCAGTTCTTCCCCATTTTTCATCAAAAAGATTAAGTTATTGATGGATACTTAGAGCATAATTCTCTTGGCATGTTTCTTTGTCCAGTGTTTGAAACAATGTCTCTTTTTGCTGATAGTCGATGTCAACTGTATTTATCCACAGCACTGCATTGATATCTAGTTTTCAATCCTGTTGTTTTACTTCTTAACTCAGCTGGCAGTGGATTTCAGGTAGGACCTTTCTGGGCAAAAGTAAAAAAATATGAAGCATTTAATGCTGAATATCTTGTATTGTGAAAATCCTATACAGTGTATTATATTGAATGGAAAAACTGCAAACATGATCCACATCAAAACCAGTATTTTGCATGTTAATTTGATTGATAGATATTTTTTTGAAATAGTTTCAGTAGCCATTATTGTGCTAGCTCATTTAATGTAGTGGTAAGCTTGATAATTTATGGATGTTTTTAAGCAGAAATTAGATGAAATTCAGATGTTCACAATTACTTTATAAATGCAATGAATATGTTATCAGGCATAACCTTTTCTACTTTAGTAAGAAATAAGCACATATCTTATCTATTGTAATTGTGTGGTATGCCTCTATTTGCAAGTTGTCTTAATTCGCAAGTTATTTCTGGTTTTGGCCTTCCGTTTCCATAATCTGACAATCTTTCAGATAGTTTGCCAGTAACAGAGAGACCCGGTATCTTGCAGCAAAAATGCTCTATTATTAATCTATGATATTTTGATTAAAATTTCTTTGGAAAACTGTTTCCTGTTTTCTTTAATATTAAGCTCAAGCATTGAAACTTCATAATCTACTTTTTGCTTGTTTGTTGTTTTAATGCTCGAATTTTGAACTTGGCACTTGGTTGTTACATTACTGTTTGACCTTGAAAGCATTTAGACACCACAGGCTCTTCAACCGCATCCAAGGACCATGGGGCGACCACCACTGTTAATCCTTATTTTCTGCTTCAGTTGGCATTCATCAATCATTGTACCATTGCACACATAGGCCTAACCCTGATAAAGTTGTCAAATACTATATTTTCAAGATGATATTCACTGTAAGTCAAGCCACCCGTATTGTAAATAAAAAATATCATCTTAATTTCTTTTTCAGCCACAAGTAGATATGTCAACACCCAACCAAAAGAATCTTTGGCCATAGTGATTGAAAGTTTCTGTTTATCAGTTCCGTTTTTTGCCTTCAAGAATTCTCTGAACAAATACACAGGCATTGAAAATATAGATAAACCCTCATATGCCATGATTTTCTCTACTACAAAATTCATATTTTCACAATATTGTTGACTCTATTTGTTCAACAATGTTCAGTAAATAAATCAACTTGCTAAGTTAAGTCATACCAATTCATGCTACTACAACCATTATAGAATGGTCAATTTTGTTTGGTTCAATTTTTGGTCCTTAATCAAAATTAGTTTTATAATCTTTGCTTCTCTTGGCTTCATTTCCCCAAAAGCTGCTATCTTCTGGCACATTTTTCTACAAAATAAGTACAAATCATCTTTTAATGTTTAAATTGACGTGGCGTTACAGGCTACTAATCGCAGCGCTGTTTTCAAAAAGGCACTAACTCCCGTCTGCGTGAAACTCGTACGGTGCAGAAATGCAAGGAGAATTCACGCAATGACGAAACAATGAATCTTGCTTGAATATCAAGGCTTCTTGAGCATTTTCCAAATACGCAGCAATTTGATGAAAACGGGCAAAAGAATACATATCATCAGATTTGTCAACAATGTCCAACAATCTAAGAATGGAAGGTTCTGTGTTGCTCTAATGGCCTAAAGTCTCTTTTACCAAACAAGATTCAATGATAGGTATTACTGATAGGAAGTATTATTTTTAAGGGACTGTTATATGGCCATAATGCAACAGCATCCTGAACTTCAATCCTAGCCAGAAAAGCTGGAACACTACAATAATCTCGGCCAAAAGTTCACCATCCCAGGATTTAACTTCATCTCCAAGTCATCATTGCTGTTGCTCTATCCTCGCTCTCTCCTCGCGTACAATTTTGTTTCCTTCATTAGAAGTGTTTATGCATCCAGTCCCAGCTAGGTTGTCACTGACAATCATGTAGTAATAAGCAAAACTGTAATGGAGGAGGGGAAGAGAAACAACTTTTAAATTTATGCTACTTTTGTTTAGGTGCTCCAACAATTCACCTTTCCGAACTGGCAATCATATTTTTGCGGCCCGTTGCAACTGTCGCTAGGTCGTTGATATTCTTTTTCTACCCATAGTAACACAAATAAACATGACAGATACGATAACACTAGTTAACCTAAACTAATATGCTAACACAACTAAACTTACCAAATTCAAGTTTGATTCAAGTGCCTTGGTTTTCCCGTCAGTACTTTTCAAAGTTCCTTCATGCTCAAACAATTCTCTAGTCATTGCATTTTCCAATCTGTCACATTTTTCACTCAGTTCCTTTTTCTCAGTCGATAGCAAATCAATCGTTGCTTGGAGCCCTTCAAGCTCATAACATGCCTCATCATATTTGCCGCGAAACTTTATCGCATCGGCCATTGAAACCGTGTACACATTCTCCATTGCACGTAAATTGTTCTTTGCTTTTCGTAGCTCTTCATTTAGCGACTCATTCTGCTCTTCCAAATTCACAAAGCTTCTTAGACGAAATTTCAAACTATCAATCTCAACTGAAAGATCAGCTTTTCTTAAGTTTAAAGACGAAATTGTTCCACGTTGCTCTTTGGACACCTCTTGAGTCAGTTGATGTTCTCTTTCAAGGTGATCCAACTTGACGCGATAATCGGAAATTTTAGATATTAAACTGTCATTTTCTTCTTGTGCCTCCAATAGCCTTAAGTGTTCTGTTTCCCACTTCTTTTGTAGCTGAAATATTCCTTCTTCTAGATGTGTTCTCTCCTCATCCTTTTGCTTGACAATGTCTTCGATCTTTGAAAGCTCAGTCAAACATTTTTCCATCTCTTCTTGTGTTTTCTTCTCTTGAATTTCCAATTCATTTAATTTGAAAGACTTGACCAATAGCTCCTCATTTTCTTTTTCGAGAAGCCCAAGTAAAACTTCGTCTTTGTTTTTATCCTTCATAAGCTTATCGGCTTGCAAACGAAGCTGCTCATTGTCGGTCTCCAGGTTAAATTGATATTCTCTCATACCTTTCTGCATGTTGACTTCCTGTTCAAGATGCTTGCTTAAAACTTCCACTTTTTTACAGAGCTCTTCGTTCAATAAAGCCAGCCGTTTGTTTTCATGGACGACATCTTCCTTTTCCATTCGCTGCTTTCCTGCACCATGCAGCCGCGATTCTATTCGTTTGAATCCATCGTCAAAATAGTTGAAAGAACATTCGATTTCCTCAAGCAATTTCACAAATTGGTTGCAGTTTGTTTTAAGCTTTTCAGCTTCTTCATCATACACAGAAATACCAGTTCTGGATAGTACCACATTGTAGTAGGGACCGAGTTTCTTCGATGAAGCAGCGTTATTCCCTGCAAACAGAGTGAGACCATTGTCAAGATTTCCTTTCTCGTTTTCTGCTTAAATTTTCATGCTAAATAGAAATACGCTAGACCGATTGAACCAACTGTTTTCTCTTTAAATATATATTTAACTAATGGTTATAGCGTCGATTTATCATGAAAGTCAAATTGAAGAGTCCAAGCGAGCAAATATCTATATCATAACTCTAGTAAGGGGAACTGTTTCAGCCAACCAGGAGTTTTGTTTACATTTTAGTAATTTTGCCTTTCAGAGGATACAATTCGAGAGTCGAAATTTCTTTGATAGACTAAACATAAAATGGCTTCTGATAATACCTGACGGATATTGCTTCTCGAGAGAGCCACCTGCGAATTGTTCCGATGATGTGGAACCTTCGTCACCTTGTGGCACAAGTTTGATTGATGTTGGAATATCCCAGATATTGATTGACAATGACTTTTCTTTTTCTTGAATGACATTGTTATTCCATACGCTTGCCTCCTCCTTATAAACAGGCAGTTCCTGCTTCGGCTTCTCTGATGGATCTGAAAGAATTGCAAAAATTGGTCGAAATGATGACACCTTCATCTGCTCAATATTTTGAAAGCAGCAGGTTTTAGCGCTCCATGAAAAGAAAACAGAAAATGTGCATATTTAAAAAAAATGAAACATAACGTACCAGACGATATCTGGTTTACGTCAATTGGAGCAGATGAAGAGAAAGGTAATGGAGGTTCCAATACAACCGAAGGCTCTTCTTCATCCTCCTCAAAGAGAAGATCTGGTATATCCTCTGCAGGTTGGGGCTCTGAAGTAAAGCAAAGAACAATCAATGAATACGAATAGATGAGTAATCTCAAAGATCATTAGAAACCATTTATCATTCATTACATTATATTATTGCCTAAAAAAGAAGTTTCTCACATACCTGCAGACGTCAGTTCTGCTTCTAGTTGAATAAATGATGGAGTGACTTTTTCATCTTCAGGCTGGTTGGATAATTTGGTTTCAGAGTCAGCCAAAACCAACGAGATTTCCAGTTGATCAATGACCTTTACTTCCGAATACTCTTCTTCATCCTCCTCAAAGAGAAGATCTGGTGTCTCCTCTGCAGGTTGGGGCTCTGAAGTAAATCAAAGAACAATCAATAAAGTCGAATATGAAGAGATGAGTAATCTCAAAGATCATTAGAAACCATTTACCATTACAATTATTGATGACTAGAAAAGAAGTTTCTCACATACCTGCAGAAGTCAGTTCTGCTTCTAGTTGAATAAGTGATGGGGTGACTTTTTCATCTTCAGGCTGGTTGGATGATTTGGTTTCAAAGTCAGCAAAAACCAACGATATTTCCAGTTCATCAACGATCTCTTCTCCTGAATACTCTTCTTCATTCTCCTCGAAGAGAAGATCTGGTATCTCCTCTGCAGATTGGGGCTCTGAAGTAAATCAAAGAACAATCAATAAAATCGAATACGAAGAGATGAGTAATCTCAAAGATCATTAGAAACCATTTACCATTACATTCTATTGATGCCTAAGAAAGAAGTTTCTCACATACCTGCAGAAGTAAGTTCTACTTCTAGTTGAATTAGTGATGGGGTGACTTGTTCAACTTCAAGCAATGGCTGGTTGGATGTTGGCGTTTCAAAGTCAGCAAAAACCAACGAGATTTCCTGTTCATCAATGATCTCTTCTTCCGGATTTTCTTCTTCATCCTCCTCAAAGAGAAGATCTGGTATCTCCTCTGCAGTTTGGGGTTCTGAAGTAAATCAAAGAACAATAAATAAAATCGAATACGAAGAGATAAGTAATCTCAAAGATCATTAGAAAACCATTTACCACTACATTCTATTGATGCCTAAAAGAAGTTTATTACATACCTGCAGAAGTCAGTTCTGCTTCTAGTTGAATTAATGATGGGGTGACTTGTTCAACTTCGGGCTGGTTGGATGATTGGGTTTCAAAGTCAGCAAAAACCAACGATACTTCCTGTTCACCAACAATCTCTTCTTCTGAATACTCTTCTTCATCCTCCTCGAAGAGAAGATCTGGTATCTCCTCTGCAGGTCGGGGCTCTGAAGTAAATCAAAGAACAATAAATAAAATCGAATACGAAGAGATAAGTAATCTCAAAGATCATTAGAAAACCATTTACCACTACATTCTATTGATGCCTAAAAGAAGTTTATTACATACCTGCAGAAGTCAGTTCTGCTTCTAGTTGAATTAATGATGGGGTGACTTGTTCAACTTCGGGCTGGTTGGATGATTGGGTTTCAAAGTCAGCAAAAACCAACGATACTTCCTGTTCACCAACAATCTCTTCTTCTGAATACTCTTCTTCATCCTCCTCGAAGAGAAGATCTGGTATCTCCTCTGCAGGTTGGGGCTCTGGAATAAATGAAAGAACAATCAATAAAATCGAATACGAAGAGATGAGTAATCTCAAAGATCATTAGAAACCATTTAACATTACATTCTATTGATTCCTAAGAAAGAAGTTTCTCATATACCTGCAGAAGTCAGTTCTGCCTCAAATTGAACGAGTGATGGGGTGACTTGTTGAACTTCAGGCAATGGCTGGTTGGATGATGAGGTTTCAAAGTCAGCCATAACCAACGAGATTTCCTGTTCATCAATGATCTCTTCTTCTGAATACTCTTCTCCATCCTCCTCGAAGAGAAGATCTGGTATCTCCTCTGCTGGTTGGGGCTCTGAATTGAATCAAAGAACAATCAATAAAATCGAATACGAAGAGATGAGTAATCTCAAAGATCATTAGAAACCATTTAACATTACATTCTATTGATGCCTAAGAAAGAAGTTTCTCATATACCTGCAGAAGTCAGTTCTGCCTCAAATTGAACGAGTGATGGGGTGACTTGTTCAACTTCAGGCCATGGCTGGTTGGATGATGAGGTTTCAAAGTCAGCCATAACCAACGAGATTTCCTGTTCATCAATGATCTCTTCTCCTGAATACTCTTCTCCATCCTCCTCGAAGAGAAGATCTGGTATCTCCTCTGCTGGTTGGGGCTCTGAAATCAATGGATTGAGAAATACTGGTGATTTATTTTGAACTTGGAATAATGAATTTTTCAGTATTAGTCTGTTGTGTTAAAATAGGTACCTTGTTTTTGAATGATATATGATTCTATTTCTGCCATTGTAAGCATTCTTTTTAAAAAGAGTGACTGCCTTAACCAAGGAACTAAATCATTGTAAACAATCTTTAGATACCTAAGAACTGACAGAATGCATAAAGGAAGGAAAGAGAAGAGTTATAACTTACCGATGTTAATGCATATTTCGATGACTTCCTGAGATTCTAAGCTTACAGAGTTGTCAAGTTGGTTACATCTGTCAATTCGCCTGCTTGATGAACTTAATTCTAGACCAGAATCATGCGAATTCTCGTGAAATGCAACGACTTCGTTGTCTTCTTCGTGCATAGCTGCATTTGCATTTTCTGTTACACTTCCATCTTCATTTGTCATCAATGACGACTTGATGTTCAAGAGATTTGGATCTGAAAGATATTTTTCAATCTTAAAGACGTAACTTATTTTATAACCAATTCACTGAGGCTATGCGAGTATGGTGTTTGAAATTCTAATTATTTTAGGCAAGGTTTATGTCTTTGGCTACTGCAGAAAGGTACCCAACCTTTGCTTCAGGAAATATGTGACCGCCGCGAAGGTTAAGCGTTTATTTTGAAGGTGTTAGTTACATTTTTCTAATTTTTTCTTAAATCCTTCATTTTTTTAATGCTTGTAGATTCTTCAAGCTTTAATCCTTAATTTATTCTTTTATTCTCAAACGTTTTGCTTCTGTGCGAGTATTACTTGTTGCTCCCTGGAGTTCCCAGTTCGTGACTTCAAATCAGACTTTTCAGTCCGGTATTTTGAATCCACTTTACCAAGCTTGAACAGTTGGGCACCTTGGCCATAAAGAAAATATGGGACGTAGCTCCACAAGGTTTTCTAGAGATGGGGATTTCACATGTGGGACGTGGCTCCACAAGTTTTTCTAGAGATTGGGTTGTCACTTGTGGGACGTGGCTCCACAAGGTTTTCTACAGATGGGGTTGTCACTTGTGGGACGTGGCTCCACAAGGTTTTCTAGAGATGGGGTTGTCACTTGTTGGACGTGACTCCACCGTTGGCACTACCGTTGTTTACAGGTTCCTGATGTTTCAACTCTTCCGTTTTGACCAACAATCCTTCAATCTAAATCATTTACCCATTTTGAAAGCATGACCTCTTATTGTACCCCGACGAATCTTTTTCATTACACATTTTTAAATATATTCTTCAAATTAGGCAAGAATACATTACAGATATATGGAATAGCTTTTAACAAACCTACCGATGAATTCAATTCTCCTCTCGTGCTTTGATCTATAAGTCTGGAGCATTTCATATATCCTAGAAAAATGATTGAGATTGTATTAGTGTGGGATAGCTGTTCTCTTCCAAAACGATTTTATGGAAAACGGCTGAATTTTACATTGGTTGCGTTCACTATGAAATTGTCACAAAAGCTTAGAGAGTTTGTTTTTTACTACAACTAACAATTCACTCCTCATTAGAACCTTAAACTTAAGATTCTTAATGCTAAAACAAGTATAGCTTTGTTGTTTTACTAGCTAAAATTTCTAATGAAATTTTCAATTGTATTGCTGTACCTTTTCTGGCGAAATTGAAGAGCCTTGTCCTCTGCGAGGCTGCTGCATCTTGTGCGGTAGATCTCTGCACCATAGCGTAAGAGGATCTCAACACATTCTTCTTCTCCTTTGACGATCGCCAGCAACAAGGGGGTCCTGTGTTGAAAAAGCAAAATATCAAGTATTTACATTTCGTTACATATAACTTTTATATGCTTTCTTAATATTGGATCATTAGCAACACCAATTGAAATAATTAGATAAGAACCTTTTTTAGATTGGCTAAATAACGAGGAGCAATAAATCTATATATTGAGGCCTTGTGCAATGTTAACAAAGTCAGTTGAAGTATGCTATTTTAACGAACAACTACAAAATTCATTTCCATAAATCCTTTAAAAATTGATTCAAACCATACTTACTTTCCGATTATCTCTCTGATTTCTGTTTCTGCTCCATTTTTCACTAGCAATAAAACCACATTTGGCAACCCAGCAAGGACTGCTTCGTGCAGCGGCGTAGATATATGCTGTGAAAACCAAAGTTTTATGAGTGGGAGTTCTCAAGTATTTATGAATGCATGCATTCTTTACATCAATCAATATATGAATGCTACATTTTAATGATTTTTAGACTTTGATCGTCAAAGATTCAGCATAGGTTAATGAGTAAGAGAGGCTCGTGTTTGTCTGTATTTATAGATATCTTGCACTATTTCTAGCTGTAGCCCTGTTTTTTTCTGATTATCCTATGGTGTTGATCATAGAGTTCTACTTTTACAAGGCTTTACCAAACAAGAAACCATTCCGGAATCGTTAGGATATCGTGGATTGTGTTGACTTGCTCTGAAATCTTAATCAAGATAGTTTGTGATGAAGCAGTGTCTCATTCTTGATTCTTGTTGTTGAAGCTAATTGCATCAATAATGCAAGAAAGAACTTTTTCTAGTTATGTTGAAGATCTTCTAATAACAGAGTAGAGGCTTTCAATTATCACACGCTTTCTATTTCGGCTGTCTTTGTTCAGGTGTACTTTTATCCAGCATATAAGAATAAACTTATAGCAAGGTGACTTACCATATCTCTTGCATTCACATTCACATGCACTTGTTTTACCAGGTATTCTGCAATCTCCATTTTCTTTCTGAAAATGGCGTAATGCAGTGGTGTGGTCCCTGCGTGGTCAGGTCGGTTGAAGTCAAACTCTATTCCGTAGAATACTTTGACTATATCCAAATGTCCGTTTTTGATTGCCTGTTCAAAAAGAATCGTCATCAGGATTGTTGACAGATTACAACAGAAGGTAAGAGATCAAGTTCAGCCACCTTCCTCTCTACTTTAAAAATGTTGGTTTAAAAAAGAAAATGATCTATAAAGTTGCCTGAAATTGTTACTTTAAATTTCAACCATGTTTGATATCAGTGAGGGGTGCCAACGTGAAAGGAAAGGTAGGTCGCAAAAATTGACACTAATGATCAGGGCCATATTTAAAGAGAGATGTAACTTACCATAAAAACAGGACTCCTCCCAAATCTGTCAATAGTGATTTTGCCATCAGCATCCAAAATGAGCCGTACCACTTGAATTCTGCCGGCGAGGCATCCATAATGCAGTGCCGTGCTGCAAAATTGCAATAGAATTTATGCAACCTTTATCTATAGATAACTAAAGAGACTAACGTTTTTCACGAAGAAAGCAAAAACTCAAATTGCTACATAGAAAATTAAAGTATCAAAGAAAATAATAATTCTAAGTTTGTAGACCCCTTTGAAAGGCCAAAAATATCACAGATTTCTTTCCAGGAAAGATAAAAATTTAAGGGAGGGGGATAAACATTTATAGGCACTGTAAAGACACAACAAATGACACAAGACACAAATAAAATGTACATTAGTGGTGAGATATAACGCAAGAACAGAATAAAGATAATGTAATGTGTAATGACTTTATTGATTTTAGATAGCACGAATACAAATGATTTGAATTCGTTTAAAAGGTTAAAATATATATGAAACAGATAAGGACTATTAACAAAATCTGTTAAAGAATAGAAATCAAATTTATTTAAATAGGAATTGTCAGAATATCTTGAAAACATTTCAAACTAATATGTTCTGCTTGATTATTACTTGATTTATCGTAAAGAAAATAGATTAAAACGAGGAATAAATAAAGCTGATTGCTGAATAAAGTTGAATTAGATATGTCTTCTTTTATAAGTTAGTTCCCTAAATATTAAGACATTCTACTGTTAAAAACTTTTAGGGAGAACTTACCGTCCTTCGACATCCTTCTTGTTGATATCAACTCGTCTTTTCTTTAAAAGACTTTGCAGTTTCTGAATCTTGTTCTTGTACGCGGCTCGGTGTAACCTTGGAAGATCCCAAAGGTTTAAGCCGTCTTCATTCGTACTCGCTGTTGAGCGGTGAAAAAACTTCGAGAACATTGTCAATCCTTCTCAACCGACGTTCACAACTCAACTGATTAAAAATGTTAACCAAAGATGATAAGTTACAGATTGTTCGTAATTTGACGTCATATCAATGAAGGATTATCCATCGTCATAGTTGATTTGGAAGCGAAAAGCCTGGTACCTAATTTGCGTCTCTACATTAAGTGTTTCCAAAGCAAATATTGCAGAAGGGCAAATTAAAAGAAATGAAGAACAAGTCTTACTGCTAAAATTATGAAAAAACCTTTCAATAATGGGTGTTCATTGATA